>JAQZBX010006804.1:25993-52284 GCA_029593785.1 Cabassous unicinctus | reverse complement strand
TGGCTGTCACCCCAGTTTAATAAATGGTATCTGGTAGCAAAAGCAATATTCATGCCAATGGTATAAATTTGGCTGCATCATTAAAAGATGTCATATATAGGATGTGGTTTTGAAATTTTCCCAATGGATAATTTTATTCAAATGGTTTGTGGAAATAAATGTGTTTACTTATATTTCCACTTATTTATGAATTACCTAACTATCTATTGGTAATGCAAGCAGCTTTGTTAACATGTTAGCAAATACGATGTGGCACAATAATAGTTATAACTAAATCGTGTTGGCTAGAATCCCAGGCTTTTCCAGAGTAACTTTCCCTCAAGTTGTTCCTGGGATCACTAGAGAGGCTTGTATGTGTCAAGAATCAGCCAGTAAAATCAGGACCAACCACAGCTTCCAGACTCCATGAGCTCCCTAGAGTGGCCTTTCTGAGTTGGATTATGCTTCTGTGCTAGATGCTGCCAGAGGAGATGGGAATGTGCCCAAACCCAGTGATTCCGGACCCAGAATGGATTTGGGACATGTTTGAGCCATTAACCCATGTGGCAACTCCTGTGACAGACAACTCTTTCTGCTTTGCACTCCTTCAGGAGATGGGAGAGGGGAGAGAATTAGTCTAAAAGCAAGAGTCCGAACCCCAAAGAATTTTTTAGAGATACAACTCTCAACTCATACACATACTCAGCCACCTCTTCCCAGAGAAGCTGAATCCCAGCTTCAGGTGCCATGCTGTATTCAGAACCTCCACCTCCCAATAATTTTTCCCAGGAGGTTTCTCAACTCCTATGTGCACTAGTTTATGCAATTAACACGTGGGAAAAGGGTGTCACTAATCTATTCCTTGGCGGCAACTCCGTCTCAGCATCAGTGCACCCAAGGTAGCTTGTAAAGTATTCCATTGCCCAGATACATATAACAAATAATAGATGTGAATTGGTTGTACAATGAGAATTTCCTCGTGCTTCCCATGAAAATTTGTTTTATTTCCTTTTAATCGAACTTCATATTTGTTTTATCAGGAAAAATAGAACATTTGTGTGTATGCCTATGCTTAAAAATATCACTTATCACCAATATGCTGAAGAAATGGTTGTCCAAGTGGAAAAAGAAGTGAGAAAGAAAAGTTTATTCAGTGTTAGCAATGTATTGATTATTTCTCCATCTTGATAAATAGAAAATGAGCTTTATCTACAATATTATAGAGTTCTGGCCACCAAAACTTAACCTGGGCCCTATAAATGACCAATATCTGAAATACCCGATACTACTAGTTTTCTTTTTCAGTGTCTGAAAGAAAGGATTTGAACAAGTCAAATGTCAAATGAACAAGTCAAATGTCAAATGTCAAATGTCAATGACAATTAATGCACTTTAAAGAATACATGTAAAGCTATTGTTAGAGATATATAAGAATTTCATTCACCTTACATAAACCATTAAGTATGTTATGTGACTTTATGTTATGTGACTTGACTTTATCAAGAGACCAGGTTATTTTGAACACTAAGAAATAAGACTTTTGGATTTTGTAACCTTATTTTTACTTCATAGTTGAAGAACAGTTAATGGTGTTAGAGTACTTAAATAATCTACTAGTGATCCATAGTGAGAAACTTTATGCATTTTGGTTAGCTCCCAAAATAACTTGAAAAACAATGCAGAAAATGTATGCTTCTTAGATTTTCTTTATCTATTCAATATTTACTTTGTAACGAAAGCAATGGTAATGAATTATATTTGTGTAACACTTGGTAATTTTCAAAGCACTATCATATCCCTTGTCTCACTTGATTTTTCCCAACATCCTCGTGAGACAATAAAGCAAAATTAACACCTAGTTTTCATATGAGGGAAGAGAAGTATAGGCAGTAGAGAAGGCTTCTCGAAAGCAGCACAAAGAGCTCTGTACCCCTCACCACAGTGTCTGTATCCAGCATTTCTAAATAAAATTGGCCTTCTATAAATTAGATAAGCCAAAGTTTGAATCTGGCTCTATGTTTCTGAATAGCCTTTGGCAAGTTCATTATCATTCCTAAGCCTGTTTCCTCATCTATAATTGGGAATATTTCCCTTAACCTCAAAAGAACATGTATATGAAATTACTTGGTCCTGTGTCTGACACCATATAAATGCTCTATAAATATTTATTCTTTCCCTCTCACCTCTGTTACTTCTAGAAATCCCCATTCATCCGTCACTGTCCTCTGAATATACATCTCTGATAACCAATAGTCCATGTCCATCTAGAATTCAGGAGATATTTAGATGGTAAATCATCCGGGATACGGAATTGCAGCAAGGCAGAGATGTCCACTGGGAAGTTCTGACACTGCTCTGACTTCTGTCAGAGTCACCTCCTCCCCGCTGTCTGGTCATGGATACCCTTGGCATGCAGCATCCTGTTTGGCATGGTTGGAAAGACCCTGTGGCTTAGCCATATGGAAAGGTGTATCCTTTGGCTTTCGGCTAGCCCTGACATAGCTAGAGAACATTCTTCTGGCACTCTACTTCCCAACCTCAGGAGTTCTCTGGAGTTTGCAACCCGCAATATGGTCAAAGGACTCGGTGCAGTACAACAGATGAGTACCGGCCAGGACATGGAAGATATGGCCCGGGGCCTTAATCTGTCTCTAAGTGTTGACTCAATAAAGTATTTTAACTTCTCTGGATCTCCTACTCTTTATCTATAAAATAAGGAGGATGAAGACATATTAGATTATTCATCTTTACAAACCTACACATCTGTGATGCAAGGGGGTCTTACATTTTGTGGACCAAGGGTGGTAAAGAATAAAATCACACAGAATCCAGTAATGGAGCAAATTGGCATAGGAAATCTAAGGAGGTAAAAGGGTAAAAGATGTCTGTCATTTGTCAAGATGTGATCCAAGGGCAAAAAACTTGTGAATTAGCCAAGAAGAGCATGGGAAGAAGCCCGAGCTATGGTATGTAGAGGAGGGAGAGGAATAGGGTGGGGAGTGTGGGAGAAGGAGGTGGAGGCAAGCAAAGCTTCAAAACGCCTGAGAGGTGCCTGTAGCAGTTTGATATTATTTATGAATTCCAAACAGAGATAAAGATTGTTTGTAAACTGGTCTGTTCCTCTGGGTGTGATACCCTTTGATTGTATTGGATTCAGCTGAGATGTCTTTGATTAAATTATATTAAGAGTAGGGCTTTGATTCAACCACATCATTAGGGTATGCAGGGTTGAGTCCCCACCCCCTTGGTGAGCAGATAAAACAGACTCTTATGCAGAAGTAGACACAGAGAAGAAGAACACAGGAAAACACGTGGCAGAGCAGAGAACTTGGTTTTGACACTGGAGCCCCAGGGAGAGTTGAACCATTCACCTGATAGTTTATAGCTGACTTTATGAAGAGAACAGATCACCTGAGCCCAGAAAGAAACTGGACCCTGGAAGAGAGATGAGCCTTATGCCAGCCTACAGCTGAGATCAGAAGAAGCTGGGCCCATGGAGTCTTAAGAGGGAAAAGGAAGTCTGAACCCTCTCAGATATTGCCCACCATCTTGCATCAACACATGGCAACAGACTTTGGGTGAGAAAGTACCCCTTACGGTTGGACTATTTAAGGCCTTGTGACTGTAAGCATCTACCCCAAATACCCTTTATAAAAGCTAACAGATTTTTGGTAGTTTGCATCAGCACCCCTTTGGCTGGACTAATACAGTGCCTGAGGAGAAATAAGCAGGCAAGGGGCTAAAAGGCCCCTTCTGCAGAAAAATGTGCTCTGGCCACAAGCAGAAAGGGTTTTGACTGGCTCGTTCTCACTTGCTCCCTTATTCCTCCCAACCATCCCACCATTCATTGCCAAATTATTCATCCCGGTTCACCCTAATATGCCTGGGGGTATTTATGAAAGGCTTCACAAATGAAGTATAATTTGACGCATCTTCAGAGATGTGTAGGCACTTACAGGGGGCAGGGCCATAGCACTCCAAATGGAAGGAGAGAAGAGGAACTGTCCTTTATGGAGTGCCTGTTTTACTGCAGACACTTTGATAGGCGCACTGCATATATCTCACTTAATCCTCCACCACCATCAGGGTTTTATGCCCACTTTGTAGATGACAATGAAAAGTCTCAGAGAGGATGAGTATTTGCCTGCTGTTATTCAATTGGAGCTTCTAACTTTAAAACCTTCATTAAGTCCATTACACAATTGTTCCTCTCTTACCACACCTCTCAACACCTGCAAAGCCACAGAGTTTCAAAAGAAGAAGGTTTCTTCAGAAAGCAATCAACATGCTGTCTCTGCATGAACTGGAGAATAGATGTGGCTGGGTGGGAGACAGTTGGAGATGTGGATTAAAAGGTAGCTTGAGACCGGAGTAGGAATATTCTTGGAAGTTTTAATGTAATCTTCTGGACAATGGGTGATCATTGGAAGTTTTCAAAGGATGTGGGGAGACAGACAAGTTGACCCCTAACAAGTCTGGTGACTTGTATCACAATACTCTTTCAGCACAGTGCCTGCCACTGCCTCATGCCTCCTTACATGCTTATATATGATTGAAATCATTTTTCTACTTGAGAAATATCATGAGCTAGAATAGGGTCAGCTCCTCCCTGAGGTTGGAGTGGCTGCCTCTACTATCTGAGATTAATCCGTTTTGGGGTTAATCATCCAGATATCAGGTCCAGAGGTCGAATTGTGTCAAGCCTATGTCCCCACTCTAAGGGGACAAGAAATGCAGTCGCAGACACCTTCCTTGTTTTACCTATCAGACTCCATATATAACTGTTCCTTAGGTAGGACCTAACAAGAAGCCTCCATACCCAGTAAGTAGCACTCAAAGATTCCCCATTGGCATCTTAGACCCCCATTTCTTTTATGTCTATGTCCATATGAACCACACCTCCACTTCCTAAACCAAGATCAGCCTGGTATAAGTTCCATTTTTTTTCCATCATGCTCTTTACAAGAAAATCAGAAGCTCATGTGTAAAAAAATAAAATAACAATAATAATAATTATGGGACCAGCTCCACATGACAGCAGCAATAACAGCTTTCAAAATCCTTTGAGTGTAAAAGTCTTATTTGTTTTATGAGCCGACACATGGAGCTAGTCTTAAAAATAAAAAATAAGAAAGGTTTCTTGCAGCTCAGATTTCATAAGAAAAAAAATTGCATCTTTAATTAAGATTTATGGGCCTCGGTAGGGCCCAGCAAGAGGAGAAGAATGGCTCAAGAGTGTAAAAACTAACAGTAAAAAATGGGGAAATATGATTAAGGGCCTTTAATTCCTCCTGCCTTTTTTTTTTCCAGGGCTTCCAGTGGCCCCAGGCAAAAGCAGGCACTTATTGTCTTTAAAACAGCATTATTCTTGGCATAAAATGTTTATGAATCAAGATGAAACTTGTAAGGAATAATAATACCAACCTGACTTGAAAGGCTTCTCTTACTAGAAACAATATTTAGTTTAATGGAAAAATCCTTAAGAGAAAAAATATGCATATATATTTACATAAAGAGAAGATGCTTATAAATAGACATTTTGCCTGATGTTGGTTTAGCACTTCTCAGTTTTCATAGCAGCATATGCTTGCTCTTATTGGCTCCTCCTATGAATCCTGACAGGCAGTCAGGGCAAATATTAAGGCCTCTACTTTGAACATGAAGATCATTTCTTAAGACTTTAGGTTACTTGTTCAAAAACTAGAAATGGACATAAATGCAAATTTGGTCTAAATTGAGTGCTCACTCCACCCTTCCATAGGGCTGTGCCCCTAAGAGTATCTGTGTGCAAGTTATTTCTGCATTATGCACACATTTTTTTAAGTTTCTTGAGGAACATTTATCAAAAACATTACAAAGAGACCCTAACACTGTGTATTTCAATGCTCTAAATACTCAAACTGAACAACAAAAATATCTTGTGCATTGATATTGAGAAGTGGTTACGGAATAAAATATATTGACTTTGATACAGAAAGTGCAATTCATCAAGGTTCAGCCTAAGTTTTTCCTCAACATATCATTTGATAATCATGATTGAGAGCAAATCATTTCCAAGACCCTGATAGTCTGTATTGGCACTATGATCACGTAGACAATTATCCAATCCTATGTTGTTATTTTACCAAGAAATTATTCTCTCTCTCACTTCTCCAAAATAGTGTAAAATGCTTTAGGAAAGCAACTGAATCATCATCTGTTATTACTCTCTAGCTCAAATTGGGAATGCTGTCACTATTTGATTTGTTGATTAAATAGGACTTGTTTTAATTTTGTTTAATTACTTCCTTAATGCTTCAAGGATTTGTGTTTTGGTATTAATACATAAGCCATCCCTACCCATTCCTTTCACGATTGCATAGCTTTAATTATTCATCAATCAACCTATCTTTTCAGATCCAAGTCCCAATTTAGTTCTGGTTCTATCACCAAATGACCAACCTGTCCCTTCCAATGAGAAGGGGGGATTTCTGTGGTTTCCCACCTCTAGCATTTGAACTTAGACAAACTTTAGTTTGAGCCAAAAATTCACAAATCTGGTCATCACTCTTCCAACAATGTTAACTTTCCAGCAAGAGAGGGAACCAAAAAGTTAGATGAAAAAGGCTTTCCAAAGGGCATTCAATATTTTCATTACTCATAGGCGCAGTCTTTATATCTTCAACACTCTCTCCTGGTGAGTCACTTCCATGGCTTTAGAAAATATCCTTACAAAATTAATTTTATTAAAGCTATGTCTCTAGCCCCAAGGTTGCTCCAAAAAAACAACCCTAACATCTCCTTAAGAGACATTGCTTCTTGTATATCTAACTAGTACCACAAACTTATTATATTGAAATTTTAAATTTATGTTTGTATCCCCTAAACTCTTCTTCATTATGTCCTCTAACAGAGCTAGCTTTGCTCATTCCCAATTCCCTTACCTGGAATATCCTATTTTCATTTCTATCAATATCTCTTGCACCTTTGAGTTATCTGATTGAATCCTATCTCCTCAAAGCTGACTTGTGATCCCTGTAACTGAAAATGATCTCACCCTCTTTTGAACTTTTAAACCCTGTTGTAATTCTAATTGATATCCAATAATCTAGGCCTGTGTTCTGCAGAGAGTCAATGTCTTTTTTGAAATGTCTTTTTTGAAATATCTTTAGTTCTGCTTCATAAATGAAAGAGCAGCCTAAGGGGTGCCATTTCCAAGGTGAGTTGTGTAACATGACCCAGTGAATGGTAGAAAGAAAAGAATAGAGCCCCTTTTTAAATTTATCTTAAAATTAGAAAATCGACTTTCTCAATATTTAATATACAAATGGCCTCTGGTACCAGCATTGAAGCTTTTGTGAAAAGGTCTCATGTTCCATGCAGTGCACAGGAATCCTCAGGAAAGACCAGAACATTCTCAAAGCAAAAGAGTGGATAGTGGCCATCTCATTCTTCCATTTGCTCTCCAAGTAAGGTCATGTGTTGCAGTTCATTTGTGCCTAGTTAAGTGGAAATGTGGAAAATTTTGACTACTGTTGACTAAATTGCCTCTATAATAAGATAAACAATAAAGGTAAAAGATTCCTGCTAAATAGTCATGTTAACAGTAATATAATGCAAACACAAAGGAATAAGAAGAAAATGGCCCAGTTGAAATTTCTATGTGTAGTAGAAGCTCTTTGACAGGAATATTATGAAGCTGAAACAATGGCTTATATAATTAGGCCTATTTGAAATATGAATTTTTAACCTTACTCTAAGTATATACAGAACCCTAGGATATAGCTGTCAATGGTTATGAAGCCATAATGTTGGGGAAGATATGTTTAAATATTGATTTTTTCTTGCATCATCTGAAAATTGTATTTTGAATATGCTTCAATTGTATATAATCTATTAGTACTATAATGATTTTTGTCATTTATAAATATATTACAAACGATTTTTTGTTTGTTTGTTTTTACCAAAGAGATGCATGATCAAAATAATTTGGGGTTATAATGGATATTGGTGATGGTAAGACAATATTGTGAATGTTGCTAATACCACTGAATTGTATACTTGAAAGTGGTTAAAATGGGAAATCTTGACTTGAATATACATTACTACAATAAAAAATTTTTTTTTTAACATTTTGGAGATTCCTGCCCTAGGGGCCTGATTCCCTAGCCAGGGACCTCTGGGCAGCTCCTGGTTGGAGTGATGATGGTTCTGTTGGTAGGGCCAAACCCCTAGTGTCCCACAGAGACTCTGGCTGATGGGGCAAAAGGATGCTTCAGTTCTAGTATTTCCATCACTACCACTGCTGCCACCAGCATAGACCTCAGATACAGACAACCTGTAGAAAATCTTCCAGACTTTCAAATGCTGCAGAATTTCAACAGTCCAGATTGTCCTATTTACATCTACATTTTCTCCACACAATCCGAGAACAGTGAGGTCAGAAGACCTCAGGAAAGTCGAGAACCAGAATTTCTCTCCAAAGTTTAGTGTAGCTCTTCATTATGACAAAATTCCAATATCTCCGCCCTCCCCCCCCCACACACACACACCACCACCACCACTCCCTTAGTTCTGATAAAGTTTCTCTCTTGGGGACCTTGTGTATCCTTCCCATTCCTCGGACTATGATCAGAGCCTCCCTTGGCCATCAAACATATTGTAATAACTATGAACTCAAAGGAAAGTGGAAAGATTCCTAATTCCTTTCTGCCAAGGGTCTTAGCGAACTCTTTATAATTTTATAGATTTGAAGATGTGGAAAAGATCTGTCTTCCAAGCCCCACATAGCAATATCCAAGGCACAAAGAAAGTGGGAATTTTAGATGAAGGCAGAATTTGAGCTCCTCCAGAATGTCCTCTAAGCTCCAAAGTCTTTCCAGTCAAAAATGTCCAATGGGACAACTTCATGGCACATCTCATTTTTCTAATGATAATTTTTGTAGAGGACATGAGGAAATGATATCGTGTAGAGATCAGGGTTACAGGCTCCAGGACTAGATGGCCTAGGTTTACCTCACAATTCTACCAATTTCCTACTCTGTCATCTGACCTCGGGCAAGTTACTGAGCCTCTCTGGCCTCACAGTCTTCCTTACTAAAATAAAGAGCAGCCTGAGGTGCTAAGAATTTACTGAACTAATTCTTATAAAATACTTCAAACTGAGTATTTTTCATATAAAAGCTCTTTATAAATGTTAGCATTACAAATTATTATTGGTATTATTACAATACATTTTCCATTTCCCCAAAACACCAAACATCATGTGTTGCTCTCCATATTAATTTGCCTAATGGATAGATTAAGAAATGAATGAATGAATGATGCATTCTGTTTCCTATTTTATCATGTTTTAGGAGCATGACTTTATTTCCTTAATAAGAGTGTAAGCGCCCAGATATTAAGATGGTTCCTAATTCTTATGTGTTCTCCATTGGGCCTCACCATTCTATGCATATTTTTGCTTCTCAATAAATATGGAATGAACAATAGCAACAAAAAGAATATTTGCCAAGCATCCAAGGCATAATTTTTCTTGGTTGGCCTCAGATTTTCACGAATGTAACCAAGAAAAATGACAACTGCTAACAGGAGTCTGAAAAATGGCATGCTGCCTTCTCTCCTAAGCAATTTTTAGATGCTTGTGTTGCCTGTCTCCCTCTGGAGTTGACTGTATTCCTCCAACATGCATGTTTTTACTCATCTGGGAACTCCCAGGCTACTCCAGAGGGATGACTGCAGAAGAGAGCCTTTAGACCTGCACAGGCTCCTCACCAGCATTTCCATGTGAGGGACTTCCTACAGTGTAGCTATGATGTGGCTTCAATCCACAAAGAGATAATAATCAAGAAATCTTTGGGCTTGAACAGGGCTCTAGAGACACCCTGGAAACAAGCTGCAAGTAACTGAAGAGGTGAAGAGATTGCAAGGTATAGGAATATTAAACATATCCAAATAAATGGCTGAGAGGATGTGACCAAGCATATCATGATATGCTCCCTGGAAATGGATTGTTTCTTTCCTTGAAAATTCCAGATGTGAGATCACAGAGTGAAGTTTGGGATGGTATTTTTAGAGTATACAGAGGAGAAATATGAAATTCATAAATGGCCTATGGAAGGCATACCTGATATATGAAGAGTTCATTAAAATATATGCCTGTATGCTTAAGTAAGTATTCTAACACTAACAGCATAGGCCTCTAAGTCCGTGGGAAAAATATTCATACATCCCAAGTCACACAGTCTTGGAGATACCAATTGGGGGTTCTGATTCTCCTGCATTCATGGCCACCATCTGTCCTACTATACCCTCTATCTTTGGGCAGGAGAGGAAGGTACTGAATGCCCCTGCTACCTGGTTAGCCAGAGTCAGGGAAGTGAACCAATGACATGGGCCTGGAACCTCCTATGTGGTAGGTGGAAGCTCAATTGCTTGAGCCATATCCACTTCTCTAATTCTACTCTTAAAATTATTCCACTCTTAATTTTTCTACTCGTAAGATGTAATTCCACTCTTAGACATTCCATTCTTATATATATTCATATTTATCTTTTCTAAAAAGTATTATTTCTGGCTATATTTCTCCTCACTTCTAATACAATTAGCAAAATTATTTTCCATGCAAAGAGTACACACAACAACAACCATTTATATACCTAACAAGAAGTAGTGAATAAGCAAAGACAAGTAAAAATAAATGCCTCTGAGAGAAACAATGCTTGTCAGTGAGCTCAGCTCACACCCAGCACAGGTGTAAGTATATATGCAGGATTCACGTGTGTGCTTTTGCATCACTACAAAGTTTAGGGGATAACCTCAAAGAAAACCAAGAATTCTCAGTTTGAAAACACTGAAATTTAGAAAAATGTTTTGAAGAGACTGCATTTTAACCCAGCTACCGTTCACATCTATGTTCCTTGGAAAAGTAACTTTTGCTCACTGACTTTCAGCATCTGTAAATTGCAGGTAGGGGTAGGACTTGATTGGATGCTCTGTAGGACCCCTTCCTGAGCTTATATTGCATTTTAGAAAAAAACCGCCATGGCAGTTCAAAGACAACCAAAGAGGTCATTATGAGCTCAGTAGAAATAGAATAAATGTGACATAGAGTCATAGAGATCTTTCATAATAAAATCTCTTCCCACTTATTTCTAACACACACACACAAATCAAATGTCCTTGCATACATCATATTTCTCACATTCAGATAAAGGGAAGAGGATCATATCCTGAGACACAACTATGAAGTTTATATATGAATCAAGGATGTACTGTTTATCAGAGCCATGCTAGACATTGTGGAATATAGAAAAAGTACCCAAAATGTGTCCAGCATTACTCTAACATTCAGGAAGCTTACTCACATGAATTAATTCATAATTTAATAGGAAAAGGTCAAGAAAATCAAGAGCATGATTACCTAGTGCAAACCACAAGGAATTTCAAAAGTTTATCAGTGCATTATCTGGCCTGAGCTGACTGCTGTGGTACCCAAGGTAAAACCATGAAACAGATGGATTGAGGTCTGCATATCTTGAAGCAGGGGGTTAGATGCCAATGGGAAAGGGAAATAATGGGGGAAAAAATCATGTGGGAATACCTGCTAGGGCAAGCAACATAAGCAAATATGTTTAGTTAGGAACAAGTAGAGGTATGTCTTCCAAGTAAAATGGTGTAGCTATGGGAAATGAAAGATCACCAAAGAATAACTAAAAAAAACCTGCAAATTTTTAAAAGCCTCTATTCAAATCCATTCAAAAGGTGCTGAAGAAATGATGATTAGATGGATCAAGATTCTAGAGTGCAAGACCGCATGGGGATGAGCTGATGATAGTGGCCACTCTTTCCTTGGGAGCACTAGCTGATTCTGGAAACAGGATAAGAGGAGGAACATGCAGGCCAGCCTTTGCCTTGTCAAAGGATTGCTGCTGGGCAACAGCGTAACCATCAGAATTTTGGTAGACTCAGAGGACTGGAGAGACTATATTGGAGACTTGAGAAAACTGCCTGATTTCTCCCTTAAGATATTTGTCAAATTCTGAGGCTACACAATGTGAGCAGTTAAGAGGTAAATCAGAAGCCTCTAAGAAGTAGTTGATATCATGGCAATCCTGAAGACACAACGATTAGAATTCAGGAACCACAAGGCTCTCAGTTGAAAGTTCTGCAAGGATTTACTCTAGGAGAGGGTTCTAATAGGCAGATTGAACTTTCCAAAACCTGCAGCCCAGCCTCAGTTGTACACAGCCCCTGACTGGGATAAAAGTGATCAGCTACCAAGGGAGCTGCCTTGCAGAGAAATGGGTGAATCCTTTCAGAAGGAAGATAACATCATCGGGAGTCACTAATAATTTTTATATAATCAATATCAGGCAGTCAATCAAAAATTACTAAAATATAGAACTATATGATTGAAAACATAGGTAAAAAAGAAAAATAATAAGCCCACAGATGATCTAGATAATGCATTTGTAAAAATTTGAAACTTTGAAGTTAAAATGATTAGTATATTTTTAAAAATAGTCAAAGTTGTGGTAGGATAGGTTAAAAATAGAAAAGTTCACAGAAAATCGGAATTTGTTTTAAAAAATAGAATCAAGTAGAAATTCTGGAACCTGAAAATAAAGTACTAGAATATAAGAACCCAAAAGACAACTTAAACAGCCAATTATGCAAAGAGAGGATTATTGTGCTGGATGAAAGAGGTATATATAACTATACACCTCGTTTTTTGCTTAAAAAAAGAATAGAGCATGTAGAAAAGTGCATAAAAACACATGGAACACAGAAAAGAAAACATAATTGGAGACCTAGTGGGAAAAGTTAAGGGAATGAGCAAAAGCAATATTTAAAAGAATCATCAATTGACCAGTAACAAATAAAAACATTAAATATACCATTTAAAAGTATAATAGCATCAAAAACATCAAATACCTAACAAAGAATGTGCAAGGCATTAATGCTGAAAACTATAATATATTATTGAGAAAAATAAAGGGAAATCTAAATAATTGAGGAATATACCATGAGCATGGATTGGAAGACTCAGTATAGTAAAGATATTACTTCTTCTTTCAAAACTGTAAGAGAGCCAATTCAATCGCAATCAAAATCCCAACAGGGATGTGTATGTATATAAATTAACTAGCTTATTCTGACATATATATGGTCATGCAATGGGCTAAGAATAGCTGAGACAATCTTGAAAAAGTATAAACCCTTCAGCTTTGATCTTCATCTGGAGGACTTAAACTTCCAGATGGCAAGACTTATTATAATGTTTTTAGTAATTAAGACAGTGTGCTATTGGCACAAGAATAGCAAAACAGACAGAAAAGAGTGGAGCAGAATGAAGAATCCAGAAACCAACCCCTACCTATAAGATCATCTAATTTATGGCAAAGATAACACTATAGTACCTTGGGAAAGAGTTGGGCTTTTCAGTAAATGGTGCTTGTTTTAGCTTCCTTGGCTGCCCAAACAAATGCCATGCAATGTATTGGCTTAAACAATGGGAATTTATTAGCTCATGGCTTTGAGGCCAAGAAAAGTCCAAATCAGGGCAT
The DNA here is from genome assembly GCA_029593785.1 of Cabassous unicinctus. Taxonomy (NCBI): domain Eukaryota; kingdom Metazoa; phylum Chordata; class Mammalia; order Cingulata; family Chlamyphoridae; genus Cabassous; species Cabassous unicinctus. Next base: position 38,758 of record JAQZBX010006804.1, on the reverse strand, counting down.
CATCAAGATGATGCTTTCTTCCCAAAGACTGGTATTCTGGGGCTGGCCGCAGATCCTTAGTCCTGGGAGGGTGGTCTCTCCTGGCCTCTCTCGCTACTCTTCCAGGCTCCATTGACCTTCAGCTTCTTGCTTCACATGGCTTCCTCTCTGTATGAATTTCATTCTGCTTATAAAGGATACCAGAAATAGGATTAGGACCCATCCTGATTGAGTTGGGCCCCACCTTAACTGAAATAACCTCATCAAAAGTCCTACTTACAATGGGTTCACACCCACAGGAATGGATTAAGTTTAAGAACATGCTTTTCTGGGGTACACAGTTCCAAACCACCACAGGGCTAGGGACAAAAATATATATCACATAAAAAATCAATTCCAGATGACTACCTAATTAAATGTGAAAGGAAAACCAGTAATGATTTGAGAGGAAATCATTGATCTTTATGACCTTGAGGTAGGCAAGGACTGCTTCGAAAGGATACAAACTATGCTAAGGATTATTGATACATTGTACTTCACTGAATTTAAAAACTTCTGATTCATGAAAAGGAGTCATTAAGAGTTAAAAAGAAGGGTACAGAAAGTGAGAAGATATTTTCTATACATGAATCCAAAAACACTTCTTATTCTGCATACATAAAAGACTCCTCTGTATCAAGAGGAAAGGTAGTAGAAAAATGAGCAAGAGACTTGAACAGGAACTTCACAGAAGAGGATATCCAAATGTCAAATTCACATATGAAAAGGTGCACAAGTTCATTAGTTATCAGGGTAATGTAATTTTAATAAGATTCAACAACACAGAATGGCTAAAAATAGAAAATGCAGATAACAATATCAAGTGCTGGTAATGATATAGAGCAACTGGAACTTTCATATCCTGCTGATGGTAGTGAGAATTGTTAATAGCCACTTGGGAAAACTGTGTCTGCTTGAGCTAAACATAATCATTCCTTAGGAGCCACTTCAAGGTACATAGTTGACAGAAAGGTGAACACATGTTTACCAAAAGACACGGACAATAAGGCCCAGAGCATCACTATTCACAAAAGCGCAAATGTAATCCTCTGTGCGGTATTCACTCAATGATAAACTATACAGCAATGAAACTAAACTGCAACTACACACAGCTATGCAGAAGAATCCCATAACATCCCATTGGATGAAAGAAGCCAGACCCTAAAAATACATACTAGGGTATACATTTAAATAAATTGACAACTATTCTCTTTTATATAACTTTCCACACGCAAGCAAAACTAATGATGTTAGACATCAAAATCATGGTCTTCCTTGGGCAGTATCTAGGAGAGGCATGAAGAAACTCAGGTGCTCATCGAAATCTGTTTCTTGATCTGGGAGCTAGTGACAAGTGAGCGTTCATTTTGAGCTTTGGATACTTTTCTGTATTTATAATGTATTTATAAATACAAATGTATTTATACATTTATAAATATGGGGTATGTGAGGAAATGCATTGTTACATTGTTGCATAAGCAAATTCACATTTTTGACGATGACTCCATTTCTTTTAAGGCAAGCTACTATTGCATCTTCACTGCACATAGTCACCTAAAAAACCCTAATATTTGAAGATTTATGAATCAAGTGTTTTCAGTATCAATTGAGCAAGAAAGCAGCATTCTTGTTTGCATGTGTTTCTCTCCCATGCCACACACATCCCTCAGGTTCAGTCTTTTTTTTTTAAGATTTATTTATTTTATTTACTTTGTTTATCCATTTTAAACCCCCCACCCCCCCACCCCCCATTTTTGCTGTTTTGTGTCCATTCGCTGGGCAATTCTCTGTCTGTTTCCTACCCTCTCTTCTCTTCCTTCTCCTCTTGTCTTCACCGGGATTCAATCCTGGGAACCTCCGATGTGGGAGAGAGGCGCTCTGCTACCTCCGCCACCTTAGTTCCTGGTTTTTCAGCACGTCTTATCTTGGCTCTCCCTTGTGTCACTCTCCTATTATGTCATCACCTTGCTGCGTGGCTCGGCGGGGCCTGGCACGCCCGTGCATGGGACCTGGCGGCGGACCCGCTCGCGGGGCCTGGTGGCCCACGCACCTTCTATATTTTTCTTTATTTTACCGGGAGGTCCAGGGGATCGAACCCAGATCCTTCCATGTGGGGGATGGACTCCCAACCATTTGAGCCACATCTGCCCCCCTCAGGTTCAGTCTTCTTGCTGAAAATGTTGACCACCATTGTGCTGTGTTATTGAAGAAAAGATTCTCTCCAAAGACTTCTCTGTGCCAGGGATAAATATTTTCAGTGGAAATATTTTTGCTTTTTAACATTGAACATTGAATACTGTATATTTTTCATCTGGGAACCATATGCCCCACCAATGTTCTGTGGCTCAAACGACTAAAACTGGTCTACCTTATGAAATTGCCACAAATGCTCAGATCTTCCAACAAAATTTTTATATTCCATAAAATGCCAAAAGTAGTTATCATTTGAAGTTTATCTTTTAAACACCATAGATGTCTAAAAAGGATTAATGACTTGAAGGAGTTAGTGGAGATCAGAGCTGATCATACCTTGACCACCAAATCATTGGTGGTGTCGAATGGCCATATAAACCAAGCATGCCAGGCATATGGGCCTCCCAGCATTCTCTACATTCCTTCTCTCTGTACTTTCTTTGCATCCTCTGTATTATTTAAAAAAAAAAAAAAAAAAGATAACTCGCAGGAGCCATAGTTTTTTCTGTCATGCCAACATTATGAAGTGAAACTACAGTGAACTAACACTTCAGCCAAGACAGGGCTAAATTTCCACAGAGGTCTAGGTTTTCTTGGCTTATGGGAACTGATGCTTAATTTCTGGATCAAAGAATGTTTTTGCATGTAAGTCAAATATGGTTTGAGTATTGCCCTCTTCCTGTAACCTCTTTTAAAACCTAAATAGCCCTTAAAAGAATAACATATTCAGTTCTGAATACTTAATGTAGATTTGATTATCAGATTGCTTTCTTCTAGAAGAAAGGACAGCCTAAGACCACAAGTCCATGAAAATGATAGATGGGGCACTTACAAGGAGATAAAGAAATCAAAAAGTGCAGGGATATGTTGGAAATACAAACATTGCCTCCTTCAAAATTATCCTAGGGACAAAAAAGGGAAAAGAAAAAAGAAAAACACAGATTGTTGTTCTCTGCTTGCGGCTGCCCCCTGAACATAGGAATCCTTCCCATGTGGCATTGGGGTTGACATGAAAACTTTAATAAAAAGATACTGAATCCCTTTCTAAGCCAAGTACTGACTGTTAGGCCCTAGGAGTTTAGGAAAGATAAGAGAAAAAGAAGCTTCTTCTGTACACGTTGAAGCTGGAGTTTATAGCAGCCAAAGTCATTTTACCCCATATTTGGCAAAGCAATCCAAAAACTGTATCCAATCCTGCAGTTAGACTAATCTCAACTTTCAGCACTGTCTGCAAACAGATTTGGGAATTGCCAACTGCCTTGATTCCATTGGCCCAGGAAAAGTTCTTTAAGCTAAGTGTGCTGCTCTGTTCTTTCCTTCAGTATTATCTTTGGGCCTGTAGATGGAATAGACATCACCCATAGGATAGGATTTGAAAGACAGGAAAATGGGCAAGTTCTTCCCTCCTTTGTTGGAGGAGGTTTGGAGGGCAGAGTAAATTCTCTATTAAAATGCAAAGGCAAGGAAGAATAGCAACTCCTTACCTGCCCTGGTGAGCTAATCTGCTCTGATCCTTGGGCTGGCAAATGCACGCACTCTACCTGGCATATCCAAGATAAATATTACTGGTGGGAAGAGAAGAGAAAGTTTGAAGATTATCTTCAAAGTAGAGGAAGGTGAAGCACAGCCAAAGCAGTCATAGCACTCTAGCTGTTGGGTGAGAAAGCAGTCAATCAGAGTAGGGGGAAACAATGAAAACAAACTGCCAGAGGAAAGTTGTGAAGAATTCCAAGGACTGCCCCTTTATGACTGATGGAGCTACATCCACGAGGTAAGAGGGAACTCTGAGAATCTCTGCCCTAAGGAAAGGTAGTCAAGAGAACTGTTTGAGAAGGAGATGGACCAGCCCTAATTCCCATGACTTTTCTCTTTAATGTCTCAGCCCACTTCTGGCCCCAATGACCCCAGAAATTTCAACTCTCATTGGAATCAGGGTTTTCCTGTTGTGCTAACCGAGATCTGGCCCTGACTAGGCTCCCAACCCTGCTTTTTCTATGTAGACTAAGTTTTGGCATCTTGCCCAGGTTCCAGTTTCCAATGTTGGCCAGTTCCTATTTTTGGCTTCCTCACCTAGTGTTCCAAGCTTATATCGAGGTATAGGATCACTGACAGCCATGTGGACTCAATGGCTTTTATAATCATCCCTGAAGCTCATGTGTCTCAATCCATAAACTGAGGGAAGCCTCCAATGTTGCACTGTGGCAAAGCTATTCCCTCTCAACATCCCACCCTTCACTGGCACCCACTGATAGACAGTTCTTAGATGTCAGCACCAGTAATGACAAGGAGATCTATCTCTAGGATATATGGAGCACTGTGGTCACCTCAGTAGACTCTGTGCTTTGAGGGCCTGTGGAGCTGGTGTGCATTGGGAGGGTTTGGGGAGAGAAGTTCAAACTGGAACCCACCTGAACTTTTGTGTCTGTCTCTCACTTCCCCTCATTGACAACACTCTTCAAAGAATAATGGCTGCTGCCTATCGTCCATCTCCCAAATCTCATGCAACTTCATTTTTGGACAACCCAACCCAGAAAAATTTCAAACATTCCCCAAGATTCTGGGAAATGTCATTTTCAGTACAACAAAATTGACAACAAATATCCAGCATACTTATCCAGCCTCTGTAGCCCCTCTCCACTATCCCATCACCACCATCGTCAAAGCAGAAAATGGTCTTCATAACTCCACAGTCAACCCAGATGTAAACACATCCTTTCCCTTGGTGACTGAATTCCATTTAAACCTGATTTCACCTAAGCTAAACATTCATGGGCATAGAATCTGTGAGTATATAGAATTGTTTTCCCTAAGAGGCTCAGTCCCTTGGTACAGTCTGGTTACAGATGTCTATAGAATATGTCTATCAATCTTTCTTCAGCTTGGCTGATTCCATCCTCTCACTGGCATTTACATTTCTTGAATTCATTTTCCTGAACCCTTCTACAGAACCAAAGAGAGGCTGGTTTCATGAACTAAACTAAGGGAGAGGGTAAACTAAATTCAGGGACAACAATTGCAACAGGAGCAAGTTATGATAGAACCAATAAACTGGACTTTCCTGCTATAAGGTTCTAGCAGGCTCCATGCCTTCTCACGGTAATTTACCCTTAAAATGCAATTCTACTCCATGGCTGGTCTCACTCCTTCTTTATGTCCGGATGATATCTCACTTTTCCTTGCTTTTATTTTCTGGTCCCTTTCCTTCCATCCCAACCTCCACCTTTTCCTTCCCCATTCTTTTCTCTCTAATCACCTTACTGGTCTTCCCTTTTTAGCACAGAGATCTCAGGACGGGCATAACCAGCCTTTATCCATTCTCTCATAAACTCCCCCATATTTGAAATCCCATTCAAAATCCACAGCCCTTGAAATGTCCATCCTGAGCTACTAATATAGAGTTTCTCAGTGTGGTGAGTGGATCGCTTATTTTAGAAATGCCCATGTTTTTATAAAAAGATTTTGGGCCTCACAACAAACTCCCTAAATCAGAATCTATGGTGATGGGCCAAGTAATCTGAACTTTTAATAATTCTTATGCAAATCCAATGTCTAAAAGCATTGCACTAAGGGCTTCAAGGAAACAAATTTACATTATTAATTGTTGATCCCCAATGCGTAATCCTTATACTATGAAAATATCATTTATCCTCTTTTTATTTAAATATCCCCTGCTTTTATTATTTAGTATGTTTTGTTTCTGTTGTGGAACTGGTTGTTATTGGAAAGGAGTTCTTTAAAAGAGGGCTGAGATGGGACATCCCCACACTGGTGGTATTTTTAGGAGAAGGGCTTGAGCATCATTCTCCATTTTGGAGACCTTTATTATTTTCTGTTCTTTTTCTAAACATTCAAGCTTTCTAAGCTTAGTTCTGGAACTCCAGATCAGACATTTGCATTCAGATGCAAAAGGACCACAGGTTATCTTCAGAAGTCCTCTGGGCCCACGTACAACAGTGGATTAACCTGAATGACAAATCCAGAGCCTCCTTGTAAGAACAGTGATTGGCCTTATGTACATTTCACTGCATGCATCCAGAGCTTCACCACACTTTCAAAAGCTCCTAAAATGAATGGCATATGATTAGAATAGCTCACCACCTTATTGCCAGGAGAATTTTTCCAGTCATTCTGTCTGGAGGTACATCATTTGTAAATGGCAATTATCTGCCCTTTGTTCTTGGCCTTGCTCTTTTTCCTGAGCTGACAAGAACTCCTACTGCAAGGTTCTCAACCTTGGCACTATTGACATTTTGGGCCAAATAATCATTTGCTGTGGGGGCTGTCCTATATAATGTTGGATATTCAGTAGCAAACCTGACCCCAGCCAACTAGATGCCAGTAGCATCCCTCCCAATTGTGACAACAAAAATGTCTCTAGACATTGCCACATGCTTCCTGGGGGCCAAAATCACCCTGTTTAAGAATCTCTGATTTACTGCATAGACTACTTAACCTAAAAGTCACAACATTATGAGTGACATTAAAACTACTAAATCTATATCCGGATGTGGTTGAAAGGAGAAATTTTAGGTTGTATATATGCAACTAAAATACAGATTTTTTTAAAGTCAGCTTTTTCATTTTATCATTTCTAAGGTGTTAAATGTCCATTCAACTTAAATCATGAGCCACTAGAATTGCCTAATTCCCACTCTGTTTTCATCTATTGCTAGGACTCTAGGAAAAGTTAAAAAAAAAAAAAAAAATCATGCAGTCTACTCCTTCTAATGCCACAAAGAGTAACCAAGGAGCTCTGGAATGCCAAGAGCAGAATGGCCTCAGTGAGGTTTACAACCAGCACAGATGCTATAACTTAAAGGGTCTTTGCCTCTGAATCTTTCCTTCCTTTATAAAATGAGAAGATCTGATTAGGGTTCTTTAAGATCCCTTGCAGCACTAACATTCCATAAAGTATCCCAACTCCTGTGTAAAACATCAGCAGACATTAGAAACAATGACACCTCTGATCAGCAAGCTGGATAATTTAGCCAAATTTGAGTCAAGTTTCAAAGGGCAAAAAAAGGCATAGCCGCTGCATTTTTAAGTAGCTTATTGTATTGGTCAGGAATCGCTTGAGTATTGCAGATGACAAAGTTCGGAGTTCACAAACAGATGGACGTAGCAAGGAGTGCTTCATACAGGACATGGAAATAAATAAACTGAGCCTCAGAAAACTATTAGGATAAGGGCAAAGTGAAAGAGCGCTTTTGCGCACTGATATCGGAGTGCAATCCTGGCCATATTTTGGAATCGGTGATTTTTGCCTCCCCCTATTCAAGCTTCACTGCAGATCAATTAAACATGATCTCTAGAGATGGGGTCTGGGCATCAGCCTGTAGTCAAAGCACCCCAGGTGACTCTAATCTGCAGGAAGCACTGAGAACGACTAAGCTGGGTGGAGTGAGATCAGCAAGGCTCTCATTATTTTAATGTTTTAATAACACTTAACACCTGCAAGGTCTTTTCATGCTCTTGGCATTTAACTTGAAACATAAATTAATTACTTACCAGCAGAAAATCCCCAAAGGCCTTTCCTTGCCCCAGCCTGAAGCAGGAGCATGAACACCTGGGGGCTCTATCAGCGCCTCTGCTGGCAAGCACTCACACCTGTGCCTCCGCGCCCACCCACTCCAGAGGAGGAATGACAGCCCTCCCGTGCGCTCCCACAATCCACTGCACGGATGTGCGGTGCATGGTGTGCCCGTGTATGTAAGGTACGTGTCTCTTTCACTTCAGTTTCTCCCAGCAGGCAGTGGGGCAAGCGCTGTGATTTACTCCAAGTTGTAGCCACAGCACTAAGCATAGTGCCCCGTGACTATTGAGTAGCTACAAGAATGAATAAACAAATGAAGGAAGTACGTTCGGTCCCAGATATCAACTCAGGTTTGACATCTCCTGCATCCTGAGGATGTTCTCAAAATACGCTAACCTCCTGGCTTCTAGACCGTGCCCAGACAGCCAGCCTCTTATGTCATTACTGTGTGTACTGAGCTTGACCTCTCACTGACCTTCATCTGTGAAATGTGGAGGGACCCCTCAGCCTTCCCAATTCCTCTGGAGGCATCCTTTTTTCCTGAGAGACTTTGGCCAGGCTGTCAAGTTAGAGTGTAGGCATGACCTCCATATCAAGCTGCCTCCAAGCTACCACTCATATCCCACGAGAATAATTAATCTTCAACATCCGTGTAGACTGTGCTAACAGTATACTTCATTCATAGACAAAAATACTTAAATTTCTACTTTCAAACAGTTTACCCCAATATGTCAAGGACTGCTATGGTAAATATGAAAACCCAGGCATTTCTGCCCATCACAGTTTTAAAACCGCCTCGTGTCCTATATAGGCTGTGCATCTGAACTATTGTATAGCAGTTCTTCCTGGGGAAAAAAAAAAGCCTGTGTCTTTTTCATGTCATCTGCATCACTCAATTTAGTAATTGATTCTGTCTGACCTTGCTTTTTTTTTTTTCTGGGGTGCATTATTCTTGTCTTCCCCCAAAATTATAAGCTTTTTATTTCTCATACATTAGGCACAGCAACTACAATGTAAACTCTATGAGAACAGGGACTGTGTCTCGTGTTTGTCTTTTCTTTATCAGAGAAGCTGTTGGTTTATAGAATAATCATGCATGAAATACAGTATTCACATATACCACCTAGTATCACCTCGCTTCGTATGAAACATTTGCTACAATTGATGATAGCATACTTTTATAATTGTACTACTATCTATAGTCCATGGTTTAACTTAGGGTTCACTTTTTTTGGTAGTGCAGTTTCACGGTTTTTTAAAAAATTTTATTCTGTTACCATATATACAAGCTAACATTTCCCATTTAATCACATTCAGATATATAGTTCAATGCCGTTATGTTCACAATGTTTTACTACCCTCACAACTATCCATTACCAAAACATTTCCATCTTTCCAAATAGGAACCCTGTACATTTTAAGCCTCAACATCCCATTCCCTATCCCCACCCTGTCCCCTATATTCTAGACTCTGACTCTATGAGTTTTTTTCAAATCAGTGAGATCATACAATATTAGTCCTTTTGTGTCGGCTTATTTCACTCAACATGATGTCTTCACGGTTCATCCATGTTGCTGCATGTATCAGGACTTCATTCCTTCTTATGGATGAAAAATATTCCATTGTATGTTTATGCCATATTTTATTTATCTATTCATTGGCTGATGGACACTTGGGTTGCTTCCATCTATTGGAAACTGTAAATAATACAATTATGAACATCAGTGTGAACGTATCTGTTCGAGTGCCTGCTTTCAATTCTTTTGGGTATATACTGAGTAGTGGGATTGTCTGGTCATAGTTCTATACTTAGCTTTCTGAGGAACTGCCCAACTCTCTTCCACAGCAGCTGCAACATTTTACATTTTCACCAGCAATGAATGAGTGTTCTTATTTCTCCACATATTCTCCAAAACTTATTTTCTTTGTGTGTGTGTTTTTTTTTGACAGCATCTATTCAAAGGGGTATGAAATGATATCTCATTGTGGTTTTGATGTGTATTTCCCTGACAGCTAATGACGCTAAGTATCTTTCCTTGAGCTTTCTAGCCATTTGTATATCTTCTTTGGAGAGATGTCTGTTCAAGTGTTTAACCCATTTTGGGTTGTTTGTCTTTTTGTAGTTAAGTGGAAGGATATTTTATTTACTATGGTTATTAAAACTTTACTGGGTGTGAATATTCTCACTGAGCTGATTTTGTGATAATCAGGGTAAGCTAAACATTCACTCTATTAGAAACCATGCATGTGTCCCCAGACCTAATTTTTCGCCCTAGGTATGGTTTTTAGAATGCTAATGATAAACTAAGCCTGATTTATTATATGACCATCCTGTGTGGGTATCTTTGGTTAACCTTAAGAAATATAGCAGGGGGACAGATGTGGCTTGGGTGATTGAGTGTCCATCTCTCATATGTAGGGACCTGGGTTTGATCCCTGGGACCTCCCAGTAAAAATTAAAAACAGAAAAATATAGAAGGTGCATGGCCACAAGGCCCCACCCGCAGGTGCACCTCCAAGCCCTGCCCGTGGGTGAACCGCCAGGCCCTGCGAGCCACGCAACAAGATGATGACGTAACAGGAGAGTGACACAAGGGAGAACCAAGAAGAGACGCACCGAAAAACCAGGAACTAAGGTGGCACAGGCGGTAGGACGCCTCTCTCCCACATGGGAGATTCCCTGGATCGAATCCCAGTGAAGGCAGGACGAGAAGGATGAGAAGAGAGGGCAGGAAACAGACACAGAGAGTTGCCCAGTGAATGGACACAGAAACAGCAAAAACGGGGTGAGGCGGTTAAAAATGTATAAAAGTAAATAAATAAATAAATCCTTTAAAAAAACGTATAGGGGAGGAAGATATGGACCATAGTAAGTGGCAAAACTTTGACGATGCTCTTTCATGATTTGTTAACAAATGTTTCACAACAGTTCAGGGTGTCTGGGGCGGGGGTGGGGTGTAATGTGTGGGAGCCCTGTATGATGTTACACATGTTTGTTTTGTAAGTTCCCGATGTTTACTGAACACTTATAGTTTACGTATGTTCATGTATGAATGATATACTTCAATAAATTGTTTTTAAAAAAAAAAACTTTACTGGGTATGTAGTTTCCAAGTATTTTCTCCCATTGTGAAGGTTGTCATTTTACTTTCAGGATAAAGTCCTTTGAGGCACAAAAGTTTTTAATGTTGATGAGGTGCCATTTATCTATATTTTCTTTTTTAGTTTGTGCTTTGGGTTAAAGCCTAAGAAATGACTGCCTAACACAAGGTCCTGAAGAAGCTTCCGTTTATTTTCTTCTAGGAGTTTGATAGCTCTGGCTCTTATATTTAGTTCTTTGATCCATTTTGAGTTGATTTTTATATAAGTTGTGAGGTAGGGGTCTTCCTTCTTTTTTTTTTTTTTTTTGCAAATGGAGATCCAGTTTTCCCAGCACTATTTGTTAAAGAGCATATTCTTTCCCAATTGACTGGTTTTTGCCTCCTTGTCAAAAATCAGTTAAACATAAATGTGGAGGTTGGTTTCTGAGCTCTCAATTCTATTCCATTGGTCTGTCTATATGTTTGTCCTTGTGCCAGTACCATGCTGTTTTTATTAATTTGACTTTAATAAGTTGTAAGATCTGGAAGTATGAGTCCTCCAATTTCATTCTTCTTTTTCAAGATGGCTTTAGCTATTTGGGGACCCTATATTTGATGGTTGGCTTTTCCATTTCTACTAAGAAAGTTGCAGGAATTTTAATTGGGATTGTGTTGAATCTATAAATTGCTTTGAGTAGGTTTGACATCTTGATGATATTTAGTCTTCAAACAATGAACACAGAATGTCCTTCCATTTATTTAAGGTCTTCTTTGACTTTCTTTAGCAATGTTTTATGGTTTTGTCTGTACAAGTCCTTTACATCTTTGGTTAGATTTATTCCTAGATATTTGATTATTTTAGTTGCTATTGTGAATGGAATTTTTTTTCTTTATTTCTTCTTCCAGTTGTCCATTGCTTGTGTATATAAACACTACTGATTTTAGGGTGCCAATCACATACCGAGCCTTTGCTGAATTCATTTATTAGCTCTAATAGCTTTGTTGTGGATTTTTAGGATTTTCTGTAGAAAAGATCATGGCATCCGCAAATGAGGGAAGTTTTGCTCCTTCTTTTCCAATTTGGATGGCTTTTTTTCCTTTTCTTGCCTAATTGCTCTGACAAGAACTCCCAGTACAATGTTGAATAGCAGTAGTGACAGGGGGGCATCCTTGTCTTGATCCTGATCTTAGAGGGAAAGCTTTCAGTCTTTTGCCATTAAGTAAGATATTAGCTGTGTGCTCCTCATATATGTCCTTTATCATGTTGGATAAGTTTCCTTTTATTCCTAGTGTTCTACATGTTTTTACCTTGAAAGGGTGCTAGATTTGTCAAATGCCTTTTCTACATCAGTTTAGATGATCATGTGGTTTCTTCCTTCTTTGTGTCAATGGTGTGTATTATATTAATTGATTTTCTCATGTTGGACCAACCTTGCATACCAGAGACAAATCCCACTTGATCGTGGTATATAATTCTTTTCATATACTGGTGGTTTCAGTTTGCTAGTATTTTGCTGAGGATTTTTTGTTTCTGTATTCATAAGAGATGTTGGTCTGTAGTTTTGTTTTCTTGTGGTAACTTTATCTGGCTTTGGTATGAGGGTGTTGTTGGCCCCAAAGAATAAATTAGGGAGTGTTCCCTTCTCTTCAATTTTTTGGAAGAGTTTATACAGAATTGGAATTAAGTCTTCTTGGAATGTTGGGAGAATTTCCCTTGAAGCCATCTCATCCCGGACTTTTCCTTTTGGGGGGGGATTTTCGATTACTGATTCAATCTCTTTACTAGTATTTGGCTTATTGGGATCAATTTCTTCTAGAGTGAATGTAGGTAGTTTGTGTCTTTCTAAGAATTTGTCCATTTCATCTAGACTGTCTAATTTATTGGCAAATAGTTTTTCATAGTATCCTTTTTTTTTTTTAATTGACTTTATTTTTTCTTT
>JAQZBX010006804.1:0-25893 GCA_029593785.1 Cabassous unicinctus | reverse complement strand
CTTTTTGATACATCATCATCTTGCTGCATGGCTTGGCTCGCTTGTGGCTCGCCGGGCGTCTGCGCAGGCCTGTGGCTCACTGCGCATCCATGCGGGCCTGTGGCTTACCGTGCATGAGCCCAGATCGCCTGCTCAACTTTTTATTTATTTTTTATTTTACCAGGAGATACTGGGGATTGAACCTGGGTCCTTTCATATTGTAGACAGATGCCCAACCACTTGAGCCACATCCGCTTCCCCATAGTATCCTTTTATAGTTCTTTTTATTTTAGCAGGTTTGGTAGTAATGTCCCTTATCATTTCTTGTTTTCATTATTTGTATCCTGTTTCTTTTTTAATTTGTCAGTCTAGCCAATGGTTTTTCCATTTTATTGATCTTTTCAAAGGATCAACTTTTGGTTTTGTTGATTCTCTCAATTGCTTTTTGTTTGTTTGTTTTCTATTTCATTTATCTTTTCCTTAATCTTTGTTATTTCCTTCCAGAATTCTGCTTGTGTTGGATTAAGTTTGTCCTTCTTTTTCTAGTTCTTCCAGTTTTGAGATTAGGTCTCTGATTTGAAGTCTTTCTTCTTTTTTAATGTAAGCATTTAGGGCTATGAATTTCCCTCTCAGCACTGCCTTCACTGTATTAAATAAGTTTTGGTATGTTGTATTTTCATTTTCATCTCTGTCAAACTATTTCCTAATTTCACTTTGGACATACTCTTTATCCCATTAGTTGATTAAGAGTATGTTGTTTAAATTCCACATATTTGTGAATTTTGCATTTCTCTCTCTGTTATTCATTTCTAGCTTCATCCCATTTTGGTTGGAGACTATACATTGTAGAATTTCAATATTTTTTACTTTTTTGAGACTTGTATGGTCTGTCTTGGTCTGTCTTGGAGAATGATCCATGTGCACTCAAGAAGAATGTGTATTCTGTTCTTGTTTGGGTAAATGTTCTATATATCTCTGTTAGGTATAGTTGGTTGAGTATCATTCAAGTCTTGTATTTTGTTATTTATCTTCTAACTTGATGTTCTATCTATTATTAAAAGTGGTGGTATTAAAGTCTTCTACAATTAATGTAGAGCTTTCAGTATTCAAATCTGTCAGTATTTGCTTCATAAATTTGGGGACTCTGCTGTTAGGTGCATATATATTTATAATTGTTACATCTTCCTGTGGAATTGTCACCTTTTTCAGTATATAATGACTGTCTTTGTCCCTCTTAACTGTTTTTGTCTTGAAGTCTATTTTATCTGATATTAGTATAGTTACCCCAGGTCTCTTTTGGTTATTACTTACATGGTATATATTGTTTTCCATCCTTTCACTATCAGCCTACTTGTATATTTGAATCTAAGGTTAATCTCTTGCAGACAGCAAATAACTGTCATGTTTTTTAATCCATTCTGCCAATCTCTGTCTTTTGACTGGAGAGTTTAATCCAACTACATTTAATGTTACTACTAATAATACAGGACTTTCTTCTGTCATTTTGTTATTTAGTCTTTGAATGTCTTATACCATTTTTGTCCCTCAATTCTTCCATTAATGCTTACTTGTATATTTATTTGATGTGTTGTACCATATTGAATACCTTCTCTTTTCTATCTGGATATATTTTTCATTTATTTTACTTGTGGTTACCATGGGGTTAAACTTTAACATCCTAAATATATAACAATCATATTGGGTTTGCTACTAACTTAACTTCAATAGCATACACATATACTTTTCCTATACCCCTCAGTCCTCCCCACCTTTTATTGTACTTGTTACAACTTATATCTTTGTGCAATGTATGTCCAAAACCATGGTTTTTTAATTGATTTTTACACATTTACATTTTAGCACCTGTAGAAAGTATGAAGTGGAATTACACAGCAAATTGCATGCTACAATAATTTATAATTACTCAAATGGTTACCTTTACCGCAGGCCATTATTTCTTTATGCACTTTGAACCACTGTCTAGTGTCCTTTCCTTTCAGTTTGAAGAACTCCTTTTAGCATTGCTTGTAAGGCAGGTCTACTGGTGATGAGCTCCCTCAGCTTTTGTTTATCTAGGAGTGTCTTAAACTCTCCCATTTTTGAAAGAAAGTCTCACTGGATATAAAATTCTTGGTTGGCAGTTGTTTTCTTTCATCAATTTAAGTATTTCAACCCACTACCTTTTTACATTCATGTTTTCTGATGAGAAATAAGCACTCAATCTAATTGAGACTTTCTTGTACATAACACAATGCTTTTCTCTTGCAGCTTTCAGAACTCTCTCCTTGTCCTTTGCTTTGGATAGTGTGATCACTCTATGGCATGGTATATTTTTCTTGATGTTTATCATGTTTGGTGTTCTCTGCACTTTTTGATTGTGCATATTCATGTCTTTTCCTAAGTTTGGGAAGTTCTCTGTTATTACTTCTTTGACTATCCTTCTGCCTCTTTCTTTCTTTCTTTCTTTCTTTCTTTCTTTCTTTCTTTCTTTCTTTTCTTTCTTTTCTTTCTTTCTTTTCTTTCTTTTCTTTCTTTTCTTTCTTTCTTTCTTCTTTCTTTCTTCTCCTTCTGGGACTCCCATAATGTGTATAATGGTATGCTTGATGGTGTCCCAGAGATGTCTTAGGCTATTTTCACTTTTTATAATTCTTTTTTATTTCTCCTCCTCAGTCTGACTCATTTTTAATGTCTTGTCTTTGAGTTCACTGGTTATTTCTTCTGCTAATTCCAATCTACTCTTGAATCCCTCCTGGGAATTTTTCATTTCAGTTGTTGTATTCTTCAATTCCAGTAGATATGTTTGCTTCTGTTTAAAATTTCTGTCTTTTTACTTAGAGGTATTGCTCATTCATTGTTTTCCTGATATCTTTAAATTCTTTCTATGTATTTTTCTTCATATCCTTGAGCCTTTTCAAGATAATTTTTTAAATGCTTTTTTCAGTATGTCAACATTCTGGCCTTTTTCACTGGTGTTTTCTGGATTTTTATCTACTTCCTTTGGATGAGCTGTAGCAGTTTGATATTATTTATGAATTCCAAAAATGATATTGGATTATGTTTGTAAACTGGTCTGTTCCTCTCAACATATTAGATTTTATTAGTTTCAGAAATTTCACTTTTAGTTGATTAAATTATGAGTAAGGCTGTGATTGGGCTACATCAGTAGGACATTGAGTCCCCACCCCCTTGGTGGGCAGGGACTCACAGAGGGGAGAGTTAAAGTTTTTGATGCTGGAGCCCCGGGAAGTAAATACACAGGAGAAGAACACAGAGGAATAGAGACAGCTCCGTAGACACAGCAGAGGCCCTTGGAAAAGAATGAGCCTGATAGCCCGCTGCAGTTGAGCCCAAAGACAAACGAGTCCCAGGAGACAGATGAGACTTATCCCAGCCTACAGCTGAGATTGGAAGAAGCTGGGATCATGGAGCCGTAAGAGGAAGAAGGCTGAACCCTTGCAGACATGACCCCCCTACCTTGCTTAACATGCAGCAACAGACTTTGGATCAGAAAGTACCTCTTATGGTACCTTGAGCTGGACTCTTTATGGCCTGGTAGCTGTAAGCTTCTACCCAAATAAATACCATTTATAAAACCCAAGAGATTTTTGGTACTTTGCATCAGCACCCCTTTGGTTGACTAATACATGAGCCATCCTTTCCTGTTTCTTTGTTTTTCTTGTATTCTTTCATTGCACACTGTCCATTTTAATATTTTAAAATATTAACTCTGGGATTTACTTCCTGAGATGTCTGTTTCTTGGTTTTGTAACCAGCTGGTGATAAGACAGAGGTTTTCTTGGGCTTCAACCCTCATATCAGAAATGTCTGCCCAAGGTGAAAGCAGTGTGCAAGGTTTTACCTGGTTTTCTGGGCCTCTGTCTTAGACTGGGCTTTTGCTTGTTAGTTGTTTTGGAGTTTCCCTGTTTATAGGAGTTTGGTTGTTCCAACTGTTTCCCAGGAGACAGACCTCCCTCTTCTGGGTGTTTGAAACCAGCAAGCTTTTGCCTCAGATTATCTGCCTCTATGGTTTCTTTACACTCCTTTCATTGTCTCAAGCTCCTTTTGCCTGGAGGGCAAATTCTTGGAGGAGGGATATACTGGAGAGGACTTCCCAAGTCAGTCTTTCCCAGTTGAAACTAGGCCAGGGACACATGAATTGGGTGTCAACCAGTTCCAAAGTGACCTGGGAAGGGGATCAGGAGGGGCACTAAGGACTTCTTACATAACTCCTGAAAGCTGAGCTTTCTTGGCCTGTCCAGCAAATGCAGTCCTTTCACTAACTATATCCCACAGGCCTGAGGAAGCATAGCGGGTTTAAGTCTCCTCCACCATGGCCTTTGTTCAGGGCAGGTTGAAACAATGGCTGCCCTCAAAGCCTGTCCACCATCAATCTGAAGTTGCTAAACAAAAGTTGTGTTCAGTGATGAGCCGTCCCCTTCCCTGGTCTTGGGGTAGAGGATTTTATGTCTCTTTCTGTCACCAGAAAGCTAGCCAGGGGCTGGACCCCACAGCAGCCTGCTGCAAGAGTAGGGGATTGGAACAGGTAGCTGCTGCACAGAGAGAGCAATTTACTGTTCTTTGCAGTAATTTGTCAACCTCTTCCTCCCACTCTTTCCTGGATGCTGTACAATATTCTTCTGGCCCCCAGAGTTTCAAAATAGTTGTTTCAGACAGTTTTTGCCTGTTGAATACCTGTTCTGGTGGAAGAACTGAGTCCTTGATCTCCCTACTCACTACCCTCCCACAATCCTCTCCAGACTCTTTTTTTTTTTTTTTAAGATTTATTTTATGTATTTATTCCCCTCCCCCTTGTTGTTTTTGTGCTCTCTGTCTTTCTCTGTGTGTCCATTTGCTGTGTGCTCTCTGTGTCTCCTTGTCTTCTCTTCTTCTCATCTTCTCTTTAGGAGGCACTGGGAACTGATCCCAGGACCTCCGATATGGGAAAGAGGGATTCAATCGCTTGAGCCACCTCAGCTCCCTGGTTTGTTATGTCTCTCATTGTCTCTCCTCTTTCTCTCTTTTGGTTGTGCCAGCTCTCCATACAGGCCAGCTCTCTGCATGGGCCAGCTTGCTTTCACCAGGAAGCCCTGGGAAACAAACCCGGGGCCTCCAATATGGTACACGGAAGCCCAATTGCTTGAGCCACATCCGCTTCCCCAGACTGTTTTGATCACTGCAAGATCATGTGGCATGTGTTGTTTCTAGAATTCAGAGACCCCCAGTTTTTGTATACCTTTCTTAGAGTTAACTTAGGTACAAGATATAGCAATTTGTTCTTTACCTTGGAAGAGCATCTCAGCAGGCCCCAGGCCATTAGGCACCTAAAAACTTCCCCAAAGTGGCAAATACATGAATTTTTATGGGATTTATTTTCTACCTTCTGGCATGGCTTACCAGAGTATGTAGGATATCTGCTGTGTTGTGATCATCATTTCCAAGCAGCATGATATCATTGATGTTATATATTAATGACATAATGGTGAGATAATCAAAGTCCCTGTTGGCTAAATTGTGATGAAGTGTTTACATAATCTGAGGTAAGATGGTAAATGTGTACTGCTATCCATACGAAGTAAAAGAAAAGATTTCTAGTATTCTTTGCTAACAGGTATTGAAGATAAATAATTACCAGATCATTCGTTGTATACCAGGATTTTAGTTGATTTGTTCAATAAAAAGACTCCATCTGAAACAGAAGCTGCATTTGGAACACCTAATTAAGTTCAGAAATATGCAGTGTCATTCTCCAAATTCCATCTGTCTTTTATACAGACCAAGTAGGCATATTTAAATCCTTGATCATGCCACTAATCTCTGAAATTTCTCCTATATGTTATATTGCTTTTGGTTTTGAATTTTGGTAGGGAGAAACTACCTTCTTTTCATTGTAACCATCTTTCCATGGATCAGAAAATCAAAATAGAAGAATCTGACACCTGCTAACTATGTGTATTCCAACTATTAGTTTGCAAAGTGAGAAAATAACTACTGATATTTGGGGACTCACTGAGCCCATTTTGAGATGGAATTTTGGCCAAACTCCATTCATCACTGGAACTTTATAAGTTTTTACTTTGTATTTAATGAATAAATTGGCATTTTGAATCTCCTAGAATTAGCATTAATATAGATGGCCAGTAATTCCTCAAAACTCCAGGTATTTTTCTTTCCTCAATGCTGAGTCACACTTATTAGGATCACAAGTCACTGTGAGGAAGGGGAAGAGAAAGATTCACAGTATAAATGTTGACTGTAAAGCAGAGTCCTTGCTTAAGGGGTCACAATTTTTACTTCATTTAAGAGTCTTGGAATCTGTAAAGTAAGTCTGAGAATTGGATGAAAGACCATGATTTTGTATTGTGATCATTCAACTCCAATTCAACATTGCACTCTTTACACCCTGGTCTAACACATATAATCAGTTCCCACATATAAACCCCATACTTCCCCTATAAATCAGCAAAATATTGCAATTTTTATTGTGTAGGTACTTAATGCTCACTGAGAAGTTATCCTTTATTCTTATCCTCCATGTGTTTATCCGGATTTTAGTCTAATTATGGGTCTGGAAGCAAATAAAGGATGGGTCTTGAAGAGAATCAGCACTCCTTTGAAGTTGAGGTCATTACAGGATATTCAGACAAGAAAAAGCTAACTTCTTCAGACAAAAGAGGTGGGCTGTTTCTGTTGGCAAGGGGGTCCTGGCAGGTTTGGGGTCTACAAGATACTCATGTTCATGGGAATCTATATAGACATCTGTTTCCTGATCAATGCTCTCCACCTTTAATGTAAAAGACCTGATGAGTTTGTACATTCAGTTTGCATTGCAATTCATCCACACTCAGGAATATACTTGTAATTGTGCCTTAGAAATATTGGTCCTGCTGCTGCAAGAAATAAGGTCTTCTTTCAAGACCACAATTGGAGTGTTAGTCTCTGATGTTTATCCCATTCCTTGAGCCACTAATTTAAAACCCTGAGTTTGTCTTTCTTTTCCCAAGTAAAATGGCCAGAGTGAGTGGCTGAGAAAAATTCCCATTTTCAGTGGTGAAGCCTTGGTAAGACCTAGGAAGATGTACTAGAATCAGTGGAAACTATAGAAGAAGAGATACCTTTTCTGACTCATGATTTAAAGAGCACATCACATGAAAGTGATAGATCATTATGCTGGTCTCTGTAGTAAACTTGACATTATTACTATTTCCTTTTATGGTATCCTCTACATTGCAAAGGGAATGTGAGAGACTATGTTTTCCAGAATCCCCTTCCCTATATAGTTTCAGATTAGAGTTTGTCTCTGAGAGGCATTGACAAATCATTTGGAGACTGGAAAAGAATAAGTCACTATTCATTGGAGGCAGTTGCAGCCAGATTCATGGGCAGATAAGTGATTCACAGTGACTTCTTGGTAAGGTCTAGAGAACCACTTGGTTCACTGCTGAGGAGTGAGAAATAAGGACCAAACTGAGAAATTAAACAGATTCCCAGAGATCCCTTGAGAATCTTCTGCTATGGTGCTTCAGGTAAGATCTTTGGTGTCAGCTCTCCCATTCTGCACTTCCAGGCTCTTCTGAATGGCCAAACCACTGTTTCCTTACCTACTCTTTATTCTTGGAATAGTTGGCATGGCTTCTATTTCTTGACTGAACTCTAATAGGATTTTCTTTTTACTGTAAGTAGTTCTGCAGTAGTAGAGGAACTCTAAGGATGAGACTTTCAAATTGATTCTCTACTGTGACTATAATTGAAGGCAGTAACAATCTCAGTGACAGTGAAAAATGAATCATTGATAGTCCATGGTATACAGTAGCAAAAGAGTTATTTATATTATCACCTTTAATTTCCTGGAATTATATACTCATAGAAAACAAGACCTTCAGAGGCAAAATACCAATAGTATTTTAATATTCCATTAAAAATAATGGAATGCTGAAAATAAAGAGTATATGGAATATAGACTAGGGCTGGCTATTTCTTAAATGCAATGTTACTTTTCAATTCAATACTGCAAAACAGAGAACCTATGGGAAAAAAATGCTGCCATCACCCCAGGTTTTAGTGGTGATGATAATACTTCTAAGGGCCTCCATTGTATGGTTCAAACTGGAAAGGCATCCAGACACTCAAAACAGCAGCTAATATATGGAACATAGTCAAGTCATATGAACACTTAGATTCAATTCAACTGATTCAAAAGCATTTTTATTTACATAAAGTTCACCTAGCATTAGGTATAAGTTTAAAATATTAGATTTTTCAGCCAAGGTGTTGCAAGAGTTACAACTAAGTATCTCAATTCAGAATTTCACACTTCTTGAAATCTGAGTGATGTTTCTTTGAGATGTCCTTTATTTTTCCCAAGAGAATATTTATCAGAGCAGATAAGTAAAGCAGAAAAAAAATTCACTTTAAAAATAGCAGAAGGAGAGAGGACAGGGAGGGAGACTGTTGACTTTTTTTCTTTTAGCAAAACATAAAATAAAATAAATGGCAAAAGAGATTTAGCTTTGTTTGTCAAACTTTTTCATGCATATATCAATTTTAGTCAGTTGTGGTGGTGGCCAACAGAACTGTATCATAATGCTTCTAAAGCTAATGCTAAGGCATCTTATTGGAAGCAAAAGGGAAGCATTGAAGTGACACTTTAAGGTTATTATAACTTGTTCCTCCACAAGCTAAGATCTAAAATAAATAACACTGCATTTAGTTTTTTTTAAATAACATTTTAAAAATTTTTATTATTTAGTATTAAAAAGGAAAAAAATGCTAAAGTATCATTTACCTATTCCTTGTGTCTGCCCTTTAGGACCAAACACTGTTTCACTGGACACACCTAAATGAGGGCTGAATGTTTGACTGAGTGACTAAGAGCTGCAGATAGCTGAGGAGGAAAAGGGATTAATGGGGTGAAAGAGAAACAAGGCTGACCTAATTCACATGGACAGAATTACTCAATTAACCATTGTAAAGTACTTTGAAAACAAAGTGTGGTATAAATGCTAACTAATATTACTACCAAAACTAATTTCATGTTGCTCCCAGAGTAGTCACGTCAAGGTTCCCAGAGTATTCATCCAACAAGCCTTGCCCTGCCTGCCCACTCCTGTGAGGTGGCATGTTAAAAAACTCTAACCAATTACTGCACCCATTTTTTTCCCACACCTCCTCCTGCTCTCCTTCACTTCACTTGCTTAAACTCTCTGACATTTCTTTAAGATGCCCTTTAATTTTTCTCTAGAAACTTCACCATGGTCTTTTAGGGCCTTAACTTCACACCATACTGAAGCATGAAAGAATTTTGTGTTCAGCTTTTGGCATTCTACAAAATGTAATTAAACCATAAATAGTTTCCCTCTGGCTTTATAATAAGTTTCCTTAGTGGCTATCCTACCTGAGCATAGGCCATGGTATATGCCAGAGGCTATTCAAGAAATGCTAATAATATACTAACACTTGGTAATTGTCCAGCCCTTTTGTTTTTGCAAAGCACTCTCTAAGCTATTATCTTGTTTAAAAAAAAAAAAAAAAAAAAAAAACTCTATGAAGAAGACAGGGCAGGGCTGATCCCTATAGACAGTTGAGTCACCTGAGTCAGTAAGAAGTTAAGTGACGCTCCCAATTTCATATTCCTATGAGAGGTGGGAGGAAAATACACAACTCCACGGATACAGGAGGTGAGCATTGTGCCAAATGTGTCATTGTTCCTTAATAATATTTGCTGAATAATGAACAAAATAATGAAGAAATAAAATTATGCTTTGGAACTCTCGGCCTAATGGTCTGAGCACTTAGTCATACTGATACCATTGTTTGTAACAGAACAAAGTTCTTACTTGGTAAAATACTGCCTAGAAAACCAGTGCCAGTGTGAGGTGAGTCTTGTACCCACTTCTCCATCAAGCTGCTGACGGGGGTTGGGGAAGGGGCCAACAGCAAACTTTCTACCTAGGAGATTGAAACTCCATATCCACAGGCCCTCAGGGAAGGAGAGAGGATTAAACACTGACCACTATTATTAAAGAGCATTTATTGAAGGCCAATTATAATAACAACTTACATTTGAAAATGCTTTGCCATTTGAAAAGCACTTTCCCATCCATTAGTCTGTTTGATCCTTCTAATAATGCTATGGAGAATGTGTCATCATTATCCCATATTTTACAGATGAGGAAAATGAGCTAGAGGGAGGTTACGTAACTTGCTCAGGGTTATATAGCTCATAAATGACAGATAGGGTTTGCAAACAAAACCTACCAGCTCCAAAATTATTATTCTTTCTGCTGCATTGTATTACCTTCCAGAATTAGAAGAACCACTTCTAGGATCATTTCCAGAGAAATGTCAAATTCTCCATCACCTCCATCTCCTCTGCCTATACCTCCTGGAGCCCATGCACATCACCCAGACTTCTCCAGCCTCCTGACCAGGGTCTCAACTGAGTTGGCAATTGGCAGCCAGTAGTATACAGGCTATCATGTGATCTCATCACTTCCAAAGCAAGTGTACATACTTCAGGGCTCATCTGAAGTAAGATCTTTCCTGTTTTATGATGAATTTTTAGATGATAATGTATTCAGGTGCTATTTTCCAGATAATAAATTACATTTTACTGAAAGCCTATCTGCCTAATTGCAAACAAATGGTTAAGGGTAAATCTTTACCAAGAGAACAACTTGGGCACATAAAGGCATGAAATGGGGAATGGTAGGCTCTTCTTTGTTAATAACCAACCCAAAGAATTCAATTTTCCAGGAGCTTTCAGTAAAGTTTTGTTCATTCACTCCTTCCTGCAATGAGTGCCTAACTCTCATTGTTTATGAGCTTGCTGGGTGCTGCAATGAGAATGAATGACTTCTAAAATTATTCAGTAAAAGTCGTCCTGCTTAATTCATATGCCTTTTCGACTGTGAGACAAGGTAGGCCTCACTCTTCCTACTGCAGGTAATGGACATCGAGAAAAATGAACACATCCTACCTCTAAAACGATTACTTTTCCTTCTAGAGAATGTCCTTGTTTAAAACTTTTAGTGTTTAAAAAAAAATAATAGGTATCTTTTTTTGTTGATGGGTTTGTGCTTTGTTCTGCTCTGTTGTATTTTGTTTTTAAAGGAAATTTTGTTATCAGGAAGGCCCGATAAGTCTTTTCAGTTGACAAAAGTAACTCACAAAACTGCCAAAGATCAGGTTAAGGTTGTTAGGTACTCCTGCCCCCAAGCTTACTGTCCATGTAGTTTGGAGAGAAAGTCAGGAAGGGTGGGAAATAAATAATTCAGGTTTGAGAATCATGACTAGAAAAGAAATTGGGGTGGCTGCTAGCACACGGAAATGACTGGAAGTAACTAGAACAAAAGCAAACCACATTTTTTGAGGAAAATATATTGTGAAAGAACACGGTAACTGCTTAAAACTTGAAACAATCTTTGAGTCCCCAAACCTGCATCAGCAGAAAATAGGCAACAAATGCTGGTAGCCCTCAAGGAAGGCATATTCCTGAACATTAACTTCAGATTTGACCTTAGAGAATAATGTTCACAGGAACCTCCTAGATGGCATTTCTAGGCATCACAAGAAACAATCGGCAAAGGAATTTCTGCCAGAGGCATAATCAATGTTTAATCCAGAACTTCTGTACCCCTGGTTCAGGGAAACTCCATAAGGATTACCCAGCAACACTTCATAATTTGGGGGGATCTTTTCAGATGGGAGTTTTTATATATTTTATCCTGTTCCTACTCTACATTGTATATAGGGTATGTAGAGAAGTAGGGATGGAGAGAGCAGAAAATCTGTCCTTTAAGTTCACAGGTCACCAGACCATAGGAACCCACAAAGGAATCTTATGGATAAGACTATGCATCACCTGGAGATTGGAATGCTGATGTAAATGCATTGAATGAATGGATCTTTGGCTTGTCTCCCATGGGTAGAGAACAATTGTTCTAGGTGGGAGGAAGAGTGAATGGGTATTTGATGCCCAGAAAGGTAGGCCATTCAGACATTTCTGTGTGCTCTCAATACCCATTACTTTTACTTTCTGTGCACACAGTGAGGCTACATTACCTGGCCCATCTTGTGTCTCTTTACCCTATCTACCTTCTGGAAATGAAGGATTCGAAAGCACAAAGGTTTGGAAAAGCAATATGAAAGGAGTCTGGATCCTGGAATCACCATGTGGAAAACAGCACACCAAACACTTTGGTGAGAAGAAAGTAATTTCTATTGTGTCAAATCATGAAGATTTTATGATGTGTAAACTAATAATACATCCAAGTATATTTTGAATTCCAGGGACAGTGATTGAATCTTATTCCTCTCTGTATTTCCTGCAGCTCCTAGCACAACTCCTAATGCAACTTCTTGCATAGATTAGAAGATCACCTGCTAAATGGTGATAACACCTACTTCACAGGGATGTTATAAGAATGAAGTTACATAACAGGATAAAATAAACACTAAATAATTGATAGGCTGCTTTTGTATCATTAGATGCAAACTCTGCACAAAATTGCTTTCTTAAATACAACAAACCATGTCTCTGAGAACAAGAGGAGTATAGTTTTCTTGAAGGCATGGCCTGCACCTGATTCATATCATGTGTTTCAAAGGCTCAAGCACAATCTTGCACATATAATTGCAAGCAAGGGTGAACTGCATTCTGTGAAAATTGTAGTAAAAAGAAAAAAATATTTGAACAATATTAAGGAGAAACATAAAAGTAAGAAGGTAGATAATGCTAACATAGAATTTTATTAATAGTATTTTGTGGTTCTTTTGTATATTTGAATCCATATTGAGAACATATTTGTATTCATATATATAAATTCACATTTATAGTTAAATGTCACAATTAGCATAGAATTTCAGAAGGTCAGAATATTGCTGAAATGAAATCTCTTTGGGGCTGGGATATAATAAAAATTCATGGAATGACTTTCCTACAAACCCCAAATTATTTGAGGGTCACCCTATGTAGAAATCCATTGGTTATTTCCTAGATGTGTGAACACTATAAACCTCTAGGAGATTTTCTTATAAGCATTTAGGTATGGTTAAGAAACAAGTATAGAAATATTTTTTCCTCAGGTTTTCATATGATTCATATTAAAAACAGAATTCAGTTATAAGTAGAGAAAGAAATATATTAACAATCTCTTGAAAGTTCAATTATAACTTCAAACTAAACCTAAAGTATAGAATAATATGTCAGAAAATGGATTTTGTCACCAATGCTCTGTATACTTAAGTGTGCATTCATTACCTATGAAATGGAGTGAGATGCAATGGAAAAGATCCAAATAGAAGTACATGTCACTAAGAGGGATTAAATGTCATGATTTAAACATAAATTTTGCTTCTGTAGCTCCGTTCCAAGAGGCACATTGGGGACTTTCCACCCAGACCTCGTTTTCCTCTCCTGGGCAAATGAGTGACCTTTCGTGTGTCTGGGTGCTGGAGATGGATTGCCCAGGCACATTTCCAAACACTCCACATTCTTTGGAAAGAAGATATTATCACTTGTCTCTGTGGAGCCTTGTTGTTAATTCAGGTGAATCATGGGAGAAGAGAGTTGTGGGTGGACCTTGTGTTTCATAAGCAGCCACAAGAGTGATGCAGGGTGGAGGTCAGGGTGGCGTCCAGAACCTCCAAGCTGGGAAAGGTGCTGATGGAAGGATGATTTTCACTTGGCTCATGTCCTGTCAAGGAAGTCTGGACTCCAGGACTAAGTGCGAGTAGAGCAGGTTCTCTTCCGTGGCCTGACAAGGAGACGAGCCCAGAGTCAATCAGATCTTGTTCCAAGAGCACACTGAGAACACTGCCCCAACTCTTTGGGAACTGATCACCTAGAGCAGATCATCCTGTCCACCTGTAATTCCTGGAGAACTGGGAATCTGACTGCCCAGGTGGACACTGACAGATGCTATGCACCAAGGCAGCCAGAAGAAGTTCCAGCATGTCAGCTGCTGAATTGTCAGGGTCAAGGAAGTTTAGTAAAAGTGGCCTTACTGAGCAGAAAACACCAAAGAAGGAGTCTGTTTCTGTGGAAATGTTTTCTACCCTGTTTGATACTTCTTTTGGAAGCTGGGTGGTCCCTGGTTCATTCGTATGCTCTTTCATTCATTCATTCATTCACTCACTCACTCATTCATTCATTATTCAACATAATTAAGTCCCTATTATTCACCTGCACTGATCTAGGTACTGGGGAAATAATAATAATAAACAATAACAAGGACAACAAACAAACACAGCCCCTTCCCAATAGAGTTTATAGTCTCCTATTGGCAGGACCTGGGAGACAGGCAGAAACAAATTTTTTACAAGAAAAATATGTGTTTTGTCAGATGATTAGTGCAATAGACAAAAATAAAATAAGACTAGAGGGCAATAGATTCAGAGAATTGCTATTTTATAAAGTGTAGTCAGGGAAGGCTGCTCTGAGAATCTATCTTCTGGGCAGAAACCTGCAGAAAGTGAGAGGAAGGTAAGTGCAATTTGAAAAGAGAAGGCTTCCAGGCCAAAGGAGCTAGTGAGAAGACGTGGAGGAATAATTTCATGGAGTCCATCTGGAGCAGAGTGGGGCAAGTGAGGACAGTAGTTAGAGCTGAAGTCATGGGGGCTGGGTGAGGTCAGGCCTTGTGACTATTCAAGCTTTGTGGACTTTCATTTGTTTACTGATTTGCTTGCTTGTTTCAGTAAGTGATATGAGAAGCCATTGGAGGGTTTTGAGCATGTGGCGTGCGATGATATGAGATGAGGGTGTGGCAGGATATGACTTGTTTTAAACTAATCACTCTGTTTGTCCTGCCACAAAGCTGGGGTTGGGAGAGGGCAGGACTGCGCAAGCGTTGAAGCAGCTAGACCTTGTGAGATGCTGCGATGGAGACCCAGCCACACCAGGCGGTCAATTCTCTGTGTCATGACGCCTAGAGCCACAAGGGATTGAGCTCCCCTCTCAAGCACACCCACCTCTCTGCCTTTTTGCCTGCGGATCTTACTCTGAAGACGGGAGAGTTCGCTCAGCCCACACATGGTGCAAGTAAAAAGTACCAAATAGCAGAAGTTTACCAGCCTGGGGGCAACCTTCAACCAGCGAGAGATAAGGCTTGATGGCTAAATGCCTCAGCTTTCCCTTCCCTCAGTGGGACAGTGCTGGGACTCATGCAAAGAGGCCGCGAGGTGGTAGATGCTGGCCTGATGGTTAACACGCGCTTTACTAGCTTTTCTCCCTCTCTGGCCTTTCTGTTTTCTGGATCACCTTCCAAACCCATTCCTGGCCCTCGAGTTCTTGTCTCTGGATCTGCTTTCAAGGGAATCCAAATAGATACCGGGTAAAAGGTGACAGAGGCTTGAGCAAGGCTGGTCACTGCAATGAGAAGTTGTCAGATTATTTTGAAGGTGAATAAACAACATGCAGGTTGTAGAAACATAAAAAAGAGGAAAAAAATCATCTGTAATTCTACATTTAAAAGTAGGCACTCAACCTTTTGATATATATTTTTCCTAGCAGTCGTCTCTACTTGTATATATTTGCATGTATCTATAATTTTACGTTAAAAATCAAACTAAACACACCATATTGTAGCTGTTTTCTCACTATGTTATGAACATTTTATTTTTCAATAAATTCAGTAAATATGCAACTAAACTAAAATACTTAATGGTTGGCATATTCCACTATACATAGCACACATTTTAAATTAATTCCCCAATGTTGAATATATTTAGTTTATTTCCAGTTTCTCAATACTGTTAACAACACTTCAATGAACACCCTTGTACAAACATCTCTGAAAACTCTTCTGATTATTTCTTTAGGATAAATTCCTAAATACGAGACTTTTATATCAAAGCATATTTACAATTTCAAGTGTTTTACATATTACCAAATGCTCTGCCACAAGCTTTTACTAATTTACATGCCTGTGAGAGAGTATGTTTCCCCTTCGTGAGGAATACTCTAATGCTTTTTGAGAGAGAGAAATTCTGGAGTGTACCACAATCCCTCTATGTTTCCATTAGGTTAAATTACTTGATTTTTAATGTAATTTGATGCTTAATTTTATGAAACAGCTGATTTATTAGACTTAATTAATTGAAACATCTCATGCCTATTAATGAAGATTTTAATATTTAAATTATTTCTTAAAGAATGTCTCTTCTTCTTATAAAATAAAACAAAAATATTACCCACCAGCAACTGCATCATATTCTCATGGGCATCCATAGTCCGGTTCCCTGATTTCTATTATAAAAGAAGTAATACCTTTCTCATAGGCATGAGCTAGATCAAGGGGTTTACATCATTTTGAAAAAGATTCCAACAGAATGCTCCATTAGAATCCACAATAACAATGCACAAGCCCTGACCTCGAAAATATTAGGCATTTTCTTTCTTTTTCATCCTTGCCAATTTATTTAGGCAAAAATACCTAGTATTTCATGTTGTTTTTGTTCTTATTTCTATAATTACTGATGAAAATAAATATAAATAATATACAATATACAAAAAATATATATGAATTATATATGTGTATATATACACGCACTCTTTGTATGACTGTTTTTGTCATTTCCTCCATTTTCTTTGTTGGGGCACCTGTCTTTGATAAGTTTGAAATAGTTTTGTTTTGTTTTTTTTCCCAAAATAAGGATATTAACTCTTTTGTAATGAGAAAAAAAGGAAAATAAACATATCCTAAAAAGTAGGAAACTGAATAAAATTTTGGATATTTCCCCCAGATTATCATTTCTCTTAATTTCCATCCCAATAGAAAATTGTAATTATTTATGGTCAAAGTGATTCTCATTATAAGCCCTAAGTGGCTCTCCCTTTGGTGTCATGCTGAGGAAATTCTGAAATTTCTTCTAGTTTGCTATGGATTCACTTCATAGCATTTGAATTTCTAATTTATCTAGAATTTATTTTCAGATAAGGTTTAGCGATTTATTTATTTATTTCCATTTATTTTATTTTCCTAAATAGATAGCGATCTGTGTCAATATCATGTATTGGATAATAACCAGAATAATAGCTCACTTTTAAAATCATTTGCTCTGCACCAAATATTGTTCTAAGCACATTTATACACATTAACTAATCCCTCTGTTTTCATCTGATTTGAAAGTCTACTTTGACCATGGAGTAAATTATTTTGTCTTGGATCTATTTCTACTCTTAAATTTGAGGCTCCCTTCCTCTGATCTCAATGAGGTGAGGGATCTATGCAGGAAGGAGGCAGCTGGAAGCTCTTGGAGGCAACTTTTTTTATTTTGTACTGTGTGTCTTTTATTTGTGTTCATACTTGACAAGATGTGTTTGATTTATTTTAGTTTATTATTTTTCTCGCTATAAAAGTGATACATATTCCTAAAGAAGACACAGAAAAACCAGAAAACTGGAAGACAGGTATAACTCCCCCATGTTTTCTATTTTGGAGAACTTCCACCTGTTTTATTTCTTGGCAGAGTTCGTAGGGGAAGGGAATTGTTTTGCACACTTGTGATTATACCATATGTATGATCTTGATTTTTTTCATTTAACATTATAACATTAGAACGTCAATATTTTTTCAAAATTAATATAAAATCTTTAAAAATAATATTATTCTTCTAATTAAAATATCATAATTTATTTGCGCATTCTCCTAACAGACATTTTGGTTGTTTCCATTTTTTGTAGCTATATAATGCTGAAGTGAATATCTTTGTGCATAAAGTTTTTCTGTACTTTAAATTATTTCCTTAGTGCATGTTTTTGGAAATTGATATACTGGGCAAAACTCCATGAACACCTTAAGGCTCTTGAAACACACACAAAAAAATTGCTCTCCAAAGCTATTATATCAATTTGCACTCTCTCCAACAAAATGTGACCGTGAACCACAAAGTGACGTTAATATTGCATATGGTTATTTTTGCCTCAGATTATATCAATTGGGTTTGATAATCCATCGAGACTGGTTATAGGCCCTTTGGTCCTTGATCACAAATCTCACTCCTAATTTAAGTCACTTACTCCACCAATTCAGAGACTCTGTCCCAGCTTTGCAGGAGACTGCTCCCAGAAGTGCAGTAGAGAGGAAGAGAGTGTGTCCATAAGACTGGTTTCTGTTGTAAGTCAAGGAATGATGTGCACCTGGGTCCTGATCAAGCAAATGA
The DNA here is from genome assembly GCA_029593785.1 of Cabassous unicinctus. Classification (NCBI taxonomy): domain Eukaryota; kingdom Metazoa; phylum Chordata; class Mammalia; order Cingulata; family Chlamyphoridae; genus Cabassous; species Cabassous unicinctus. Next base: position 7,755 of record JAQZBX010006804.1, on the reverse strand, counting down.
GGCTCCACAGTAAAGGATCCAGGTGTTGCCAGATTTTAGTGGTCAAATTGGGGGAAAATTGTCTCCCAGAATTTAGGGAACAAGACAGAGAAGGTCAAGGCACAACTATCAGACTGGACTGCTCTTCACAGAAGAGGGCAATTTCTAGAGAGAGAAAAAAAAAACACAACAGAACCCTGGATGGAGGACAGGGCAGTACTCCAAGAAAGAGCCATGACTATGGAGTGGGGCTAAGATGTAGAATTTATTGAGTAACTTCTTTGTGCTCAGCACTTTCCTAGGAACCTGGTGAAATACAGAAAATATATGTGGAAATAGCAATGCTGGGACTTTGTAGAGAGCGGGGCTAACTCCTGAGTTTATCTAGAACCAAAGCTCTTACATTGGGCCCTGAAGGGGCTTCACTTAAAATCCCACCAGCTGATGTCATTGATATCCTTCTTCCTTCCATCATATTTGCTTTGAGAACTTAAACATGTCTGAGCCTGTAGGTAGGAATGAAGAAGTAGGTCTGGCTCTGAAGAGTTAGGATAGGCTGCCTTAGAGGAGAAGTGGCAAGAAAAGGGCAGGATGTGTCCAGTTTTGGACTGAATATAGGGCATCACACTCAATATTCCATCTAACAAGTCTGCAAATTGGAAGGGATCCTCAAAAGAGGGTCTAAGTCCCATCCCCACTAACAATGTCAGTGGCCTTGGGCAAATTGCTTAGGGGCTCTGGCAAATTTCCTCAACTCCTGAGTGAAGAGACCATACTAGAATGCTCACTCGAGGACAATGTGAAAATAAATGGCGGTATAGTCGCAAAATGGAATACTACCATATAAATGTGCAAATGAATGAACCACAGTCACTCAGAATAATATTGATGAATCTTAATGATGTAAAGTTGAGTGGAAAAAAAAAAAGAGTTCAGAAGATTATATGTACCATGATACTCTATTGAAATTCAAAAACAACTAAAATGAAACAATATATTTGAAATAATTTGGAGTTTGGGATCTGCATGTGTATATAATAAAACTATGTTTAAAAAGAAAGGCAATTATAATGCAGAATTCAGGATAAGCCTTGCCTTGGATGGGGGTAGGCAAGGGGAGAAAGTGTGTGACGGAGGAGTCAATAAAGGTAGAGGATGATTTCTGATAATGTTGTAGTTCTCAGGCTGGGTACCAGGTTTAAGGTGGGAATTATACATTAATTAAAATAAAAAAATAAATGAGCAAACAAATATTATCCTGTGATTTTTCTTTGTACATTCAGCAAGTATTTAATGGGCATCTACTATATGCCAGAGATAAAGCAGAAAACAAAATAGAACCCATTCCCTCGTGGAACTGGCATCCCTGTTGGGAATGAACAAATAATAAGCAGATGTATTATAAATGCCAGGTAACTCCTATGAAGCAAAACAGAGCAGAACAATGGGCCCCAGAGGGACAAGGGTGCAATCTCAGTAAGGTGATCAGGGAAGGTCTGACTGAGGAGGTGGTCTTTGAGCAGAGACAAGGACGTGGTGAGGGCGTGAGTCATGGAGTGTCTGAAAGAAGCATGTTCCAGGCAGAGGGGACATCAAGATAAAAGGCTCTGGGCCAGAAACGTACTCAACGTCTTTGAAGAGTGGCAAGAAGCCCAGGGTGGGTGGAAGAGAATGAACAAGAAGGTCAGGAAATAGGTTAGAGAGGTTGCAGGGGCCAGATGGGCTCACCACGGTGAGGACTTTGGATTTTACTCTCACTGTAATGGGAAGCCATTAGGGCTTTGAGCAGGGAACCCACAAGACCCGATTTACCTTGCAACAGGATCTTCTGGCTACTGTATGGTGAGTGGACTGTCAAGGATCAAAATCAGGAAAACCAAATCTCTTCACACACCATGGTATGTAGTGTCCCTCCAAATACAGCAAGCAAAAGGCCAGATCTGAAAATAAAATGGCTTGCAATATGTGTATGAACAAACGTGTCTCTCTCTCTGTATAACTACAAGAACATTTATAGGATTATGTATTTTGAATTTTATGTGTCTCTTATAGCTTCAGGATGGATGATACACAAATGATCTGGAAACTGTAAAAGTGAATAAAACACAAAGCCTACGTATAAGTATGCCATATACTTCTTGTCAAAATATTTTAATAACATTTTATTCTAAAATCAGAGCTATTGCCACATGAGAGTTTGACCAATGGGGATGTATGAACTTGTGAAATTAAAACATGTTTGTGAAATACAATTTTCTTTTACTGACTAGGAGCCTCTGCATGAGACATGTACTAATCAAATGCAATAATTACATTTTGTGAATCATTATGTAGACAGAAACGCAGCTCATAGATAGGCTACTATTTTTTCTCTGTGGTGGCAGAGCCATCTTGAGCCATGCAATGACACAAAGTCCCACTTCCCTCATGATTTTTCCCATAAGTTTTACCTCACTTGAATGAGAGTATATTGAATGATGTGAGACAAAGCACTTGCGAACAGAGAAAATTTCTGGATTTGCAGATCCTTGGGAAACACTATGTTACAATATGGTACACATCTACAGATCATTTGTATGGCCTAACTTCCCCAGGGCTTTGCTTCCTGGATGTGAGGATTCTAATGAGCAATTAGGGTCTTCTATTATCTTCCAAAAAAGATTCCCAGGTATGCCGAGAGTGTTTGTGCCTTTTCACCTTTCTACTCACTCCCTGGGATGATCTGCTGGATTCTTTAAAGGGATCCCATTCTTCAGGACCCAGAGAAAGACTCTTCTCAGACCTCTGGCCTTTAGAGGCCAGCCAAAGCCCTAGTTACCCCAGGAGACGCCTCATCAACTTGATTTCCAAGTGCCTACAGAATTAGTCACCTGGGTTACACAATTGCATTTTTAATTATGCAGGATTGTCCTCTTAGTTTTGCACAGAGTGAAAATTTTGGCCCTACTTTCATGCTAAATTGCTTACTATCTTTTCTGTTTTTCTTTATTTCACCTGATACCTTAGAAAATGCTGAGCACACAGAAAATGTTCAATAAATCATCCTGATTGGAATTATATATAAAAATATAAATGAATATAGGTAAGTATACACACATGTACACACACATAATTTTACACATATATACATATATACTTATATAATTATGCATACACATATAAACATATATATATACATATATAATTACACACACATATAATTATTAGATTAAATGATTATACTTCCTGCTGGTGAAGTGCTTTGGAAATTGTAGACTATAACAAATGTAATGCATTGCAACCAATATTAATATTAAGTGGAGTTAAATTCCAGGCAAGCTACTATCAATCACGCATTCTATTTACCAAATGGCAAAAAAGTAAGGCTGGGTCTGTCACATCCTGGGAATTTAGGAGGTAAGGACCCAGCATTCCTGGGATATTCTCAGAAGGAGTGGAGAAGCCATAGTGCCCTGAGCCCCTGGTACCCTTCCAGGACCCCTGGCCTCCAGGACTTTGCTTCTTTCCCAGAAGCTGGATTTGGCTGTGCATGTCTTCTTTAGCTGTGAATGTTCATTATTTTATTTGTACCTGAGCCTATATTTATGGATAATCTATTGAGGGAGAAAATATGGCTCAGGTGAGTGGGAGTGACAGGGCTGTATTTAATGGCTACAGCAAATAACCTTCTAACGGCCGAAAGAGTGTCATATCTCATGGTTATGATGTCTTCAAAAGGTGATATTTCTGGCTGTGTCATCATAGCTGTGAAAAGCATTTTCTCAGCTTCTGAGAAAAATGGGAAGAGCGTGGGGTGATGGAGGTTCACTCAAGACAGGCTGATATTAATCACCCCACCCAGCCTCACCTTGTGCCTCTACTTAGAAATGGGCATTTTGGGTTGGGGAGGAGGTAAATGGGGAGATACAGACTTCTCAGCTTTCAAGGTATGTGGCTCAGGACTATGCTGGGATGGGGCCATTCCTTTGGAAAACTGCTTAGAAGAGCTGATTTTCTCCTCTTCAGCACAGCCCTCTCCTCCCACCCCTTTGGACTGCTTCTTGCCAGCATCAGGGAAGCCCAGTTCCAGATCTTTCACCTCATCCACCTGCCAACCCTATTAAAGCTGCTCCTGCTTTCAACCCACATGTAGATTGAACTGAGTTTCTCTTCACGTGCTGGGGATTATGCTGCGTGTCATGGGGACACGGGCATTATAACACTGAGCCCTAGCCCTTAGCCTCAGGTAGTACTTCCCCCAGGGACACAAATTACACTAAAGCAAATACTTTACTTGTACTGTAGCCCTCACATGAAGACCTTCACTTGGCGTAATTTGTAATGTTGCTATGAATTTCTCTCTTTTTGAGTAGAGTTGGCTCAAGTAGTTGTAGCAAAATATCAGGATTAGTTAGGACTACTGGTTTACCTTTCCACCTCCACCAATGCTGTTCCTAGAAACATACCCCCCTTCCTCTCCACTTAGCTGCCTCAAGACCTAACTCAAATCGTGTCTCCATCGTGAATGCAGTCCGTTTTACCCTCTGCCTTCTCGTGACACTTTTTGCTTGTATTGTCCTAGGACAGTCCAATCTCTAATTTTTAACTCAGACATTTAGCACCAAATCAATAACAAAAAAATGCCTCGCTCACTGATTATTTAATATTGTTTATCCTTGGCAAACATATATAGGCAAGGAAGTAGTGTGTATTTCTTTGTATCTCATGATATTTTAACTCCAAATCGGGTCCATCCTAATTTTTTGTAAACTCTGACCTCTGGGTAGACCCCCGTGTTTCCTGCTTTCTTGACTGCACTCTGAACCTAACCAAACATCTAAATATAATCATAATTATATAGATAGATGAAGCTTTTATTATCCCCATTTACAAAGATAAGGAAACAGGCTCAAGATAATTTTGTTTTGTTTTGTTTTGTTTTGTTTGTCCAAAGCCACATACAGGAAAAGTTAGAATTAAAAGACCATTTCATAAGTCTTAGGAAAGTGTTCTTTCCCCACACCCTTTATTCTCATGAAAGTATATAGCATTATCACAAGGGGATAAGAAAGGGGATGTGGATGACCTCATGTAGTTAATTTCCAAATTGTAAAATCAATTTGTTGTACAAATTGCAGAGAAAAGGTCTCAACCATAGGAAAGGGAAGTGCTTTGGGCAGTTTCTAGCAAGTAGAAAAGCATTCATAAATGTTTGCTCTTTCATGATACAGGGTTTGATTCTACTACAAATTCATTATTATCGTTATTTCAGAATCATCTTAGAAATTTTCTATTTTTTTTAAATCCACAAAATTTCCTCACAAGGGTATATTCAAATAAATCGGGAATGCAGGAAAGGCATGGAGGTGTGTAAAAGCACTCAGAATTAAGTCCTCAGGTGATTCGAGCCCATCTCCTCTGCCCTGCCCACCACGACCCTCCACACACACATACGCGGACACACGTACTACCTAACAATTTAATTAAGAGGCATGACTTGATTCTTGATTATTTTGTTAGTATGGTGGTGGTGATGAGAATAATAACAATGACTTGCCATTTGCTGTTATAAACAAACTTCCTGGATCTGGTTTTACAATTGCCCTGGTGAGAAGCCACAGCAATGGCATGACTGTTTGCAGAGTGACTGGGGCACTTCAAATACTAAAGGAGGAATGTTGACCCAAAAGAATGCAGCCACATATGTCATCCAGAAAATATGTGACGCAGAAGGCGCATTGACAGTTTGATTGCTGCTTGTTTGGAAAATGTGGCAGGGTTTCTTGTAGCTCTGTTGCGGAGGAGAGTTGTAGTTATCCCAAGTGGATGGCAGCAAAGTTTTGGGGACAAACACTCTCATCATGTCTATGTCTCTATAAACAAGAGCTCAACAGGAATTAGAATCTCTGTTCCATGGTTCCAAAAGAGGGTATCAATTACCCAGCTGCACACATAACGACTGAAGTGTTTCCCCTTAAAGCAATTGGCAACTTGCAAAAGTCATTGTTCCGCTCTTGGATTTCCCAAAATCTAAACAAGTTGGAATAACTGGAGTACAGAGCCTGGTGGAAAATATTACAGGCTACACCATAGGCTCGCCTAAGCCTTAAATCAAAGGCAGGACAGGTAACTTGGTTCTGTTTGTTTGCTTGAGTTTCCATGTGCTCACAGGAACAATATCCCATTTATTGTGCAGCTTTTTTGTTTCAAGTTCACTTTAAATGCTTTTATTCATCTCAGTCCAGACTTTTCCGTTAGCGGTTCTGTTTCTAATGAGCCTTTGGTTACTGAAAACAGTGAAATTTTAGCTAGTCATGAGAAAATGCAGGGAATGAATAATTCAAGAGAGTTGAGTTTTCTGCATAGCAAGGTATTTAAACGTCAACTTTTATTTTTATTTTAACCATTTTTTATGAAAATCTTTATTCTCGCCTACCTTTTTAGACCTCTTGTGGAAATAGTTGTTATGCTCCTGGCCTGATACAACAAGGCCTTCAAAATTTATTGGAGTATGTACATGTGTATTCCTAGATAAAAAGCTCCCAACTGCTAAGCTCTTAAAGTCTTGTGTTCGCTTTATACAGCTCTTCTCTCGGGCCATGATCTGTCACTTTCACGGGGCAGCACATCTGACCATGTCAGTCTGTTCTCTAATTCTGCTCTTACCACTGCCATGAAATCCAAGCCAAATGGGCTCCATGAGGTTTTTCAAGAGGTTCTCCTAGGAGTCAAGTGCACAAACTTTAGTATAGATATTTGTGGAATCCATTTTGCTACTGAGAGCCATTGTTTGCTTCTTGCTGTTGCTACATTCTGTGTTCTGACAACGAGTGAAATTAGAGAGAGTGAAATTCCAGATAGGTGAGATGTTACTGATCTCTGTAGACTGTCTTTATTTTACAAATACCTACTGACCTGGTAGAATTTTTAACAGTGACGATCAAAATAGAGGCCATCTAATAATAGCTACCATCTCTGAAGACTTCCAATGGCAGCTCCTCAGTCTCAAGAATCCCAGTGCACACAGTACAACTACTGTAGGCCTGTTCACTGTTACCATCTTTCAGAGTGGGGCCTGGAGTTCTTGGAAAAAGGTATTCATCTGAGATCACAAAGCTTCAGACTGGCACATGTAGTGAGATTTGAAACCAAATGTGGCTTGTCTCTAAGTCTTGTGTGACTTCCATTACATAATGCCACACATAGTAAGTCATTGAAAACATTTCAAATTTGGGCAAGATTATCCTGGGATTCTATTTTCCAGTTTCTTAGACAAATTCTTTCTAAATATTTCAGAATAATATTATGACTCACTGTTGATATATGGAATTTTTAAAAATTGCTACTATTACTTCAAAACTACTGAAAATAGCCATAGTGAAGAATTTCTTCACATCAAAAAAAGAGAACAAAGTGGTATAGGTTACTGAGGAAATTATTTCTGTATTTCTCTTCTGGGTTTTCATTTTTCTTCATTTTTAAATACAATTATAAATAGGTAATAAATTCATATGATTCAAAAATCAAAAATTATTTTTTAAATGTATGGTCAAAAGTCACCCTCCCTTGTTTATCCTCATTTCAACCAATATCCACCCACCACTACAGTTTTAGTGTATTCTACTGGATTTTTTATTTTTTATTTTTTGTTGTTGAGCATTTGGTTTTAAAAAAAAATTATTTTGTACATTTAATAATTGAAAATATAAACAATTAAAAACTAAAAAGTAAACAGATGAGTAAGTGCATACATTTTTCAATTAAATGTACTGGATACATATAATTTTTTTTTTTTTT
>JAQZBX010006803.1:26119-43897 GCA_029593785.1 Cabassous unicinctus | reverse complement strand
AGGTCCCGTTTAAACCAGTCGGGACAAGACTGATGTCCAAGCCGCCAAGGCAGAGAGCTAGATAGCACCACCAACCAATCAGTATCAATGTGGGAGGTGAACCGCATTTGCCAGTCTGGACTTGGAGGGCTCAGGGTCCTTGCATTCATTATATCCCTCCTGGCTCACTCCGGGTCTCTGCTCACGCGTACCTTACAGATAAGGCCTTCCCTGACTACCTGATAACTCACAGCTCCCCTCCTCAACCTGCACTCCTTAGCATCCTCCTCTGCCTAACTATTCTCTACCTGACATCTTACATGTTTTACTTATTGCTTTGTTTATTGTCTCTCTTCATTCCCGATCTAGAATGGGAGTCAGAAGAGGCAGCTGACCTTGTTTTGTTTACTTCTGTGTTGCCAGCTCCTACATGGGCGCCTGGTGCTTAGAGAGCATCCAGTAAATTGTTGGATAAATAAAGGAATGTTTTAATTAAAATACTAGTAGGGATGTCCTGTGGGGAAATGATTAGATCTACCCTATAAAGCGCCTTAATACAAAAATAGCTCCCATGATTCAGGTTTTTGAGAGTTGATTATGGCTAAGTAGAAGGAAGAACTTCACATAAGATCCCTCCATCAAGGGAATGGGCAGCTTCCTGAGGAAGGGAGTTCCTCAACAGCAGAGGACTCAGATTTCTCATGTCTATCTCTGAGGAGATGAAAGAAGCATCTCCTAGGTTCCTTCCAAGTGTCATGCAATGTACCAATTCCTTCAAAAGCTGAACGTCATGGCTGAAGCATTGCCCTGTTCCCTTAGAGCCACCCAGCAAGGCCCATGGGCTTAGAGCACGGTGTCATACGATTCAAGCCACTGTCCCTTTTTGGGGGACAGAATAAGGATATTCTTATCACCAGTAGCATTAGGTCCTGTAATGGAGGTTTAAATGTGATTTTGTTATAGTCCTGTCAGAATAACTGTGGTTATTATAATGTTTAAGATATATTGCCAAAGTAGGGTTCCTTTCAAAGCTGAGGAAAATATTTCAGACTATTAGCATGTCATTTAGGAAATAGCTTCATTGCAGGAAATGGGGCCATCATGTGCAGAAAGAGTTAAATGTTCTTCCAGAGGAGCCTGACTCTAAGCCAGGATATGGCATTAAGCACCGAGAAAATTGGGCTGAATAATCCCTTTATATTCTTTAAGGTGCTGAGCTGACATTTTGATATGCTGCAAGTTGGCAAGTCCACATTTCATAGTTTATCTCCAAATTCCACATTTTAAAAGTCTTATTTCTGTCTTCCAAAAAGACTAAAAGACTATATACACCTGCAACCACCTTAAGCCTTACCTACACAAAATTAAATATCTTTTTTTAAAATGTTAGGTCAAAACAAGGAGACTTTAATATTCCAAATTTTGTTGAAAAAAGAACCCAATTTTTACATAAAATCCACCTCTTAACAGTCACAGAATTTTGTAAGAACAATAAATTATGAAATAATAGCCAAATGTAAGGTATTATAGTGTTAGTGCTTTTAAAAAATATATATGATTAAAGCATGAGTTTTAAAATCATTTGGGGCTACTTTATGAGGTTTGATTATAGATGGCAAAATATAATTCTTTTTATGTTGTTAATCAGACAGGCTACTGAGGATGCTTGCCTGCTGGGATTTCCAAATATAATTGAAAAGAGAGTTTTCAACTCTAACTAGTATATTGTGGTAGCTGAAAGAAGGTAAGTCCAGGTGGGGTTAGAAAGGAGAGTGGTTACAAAAATAATTGTCAATACATGTGATCGTCTTAAGAGACATTCGGTAAAATCAGGCCTAGGAGGCAATTGTACATTCATTCTATTCCCTTATCATGTAAATATTGTGTTATCAGGATAACATTCCCCATTCCTTAGCTTATGTTTGCTTCTCTTGTATGCTCCACCGTTACCCATCGCTTCTCCTTCATACGGCTCAACACAAGTAAAATGATTTGTCCATGATTCATCCTTTCTAGAGTGCATGATACATGAGGGCTGGGCAGTGTCCATCGTATTTAAATATTGGCAGGGCCTGAGGCAGAGTATGTTCTGAAGGTGCATGTGATACTTGAGCCACTTTGACCAGATTCTCCAGCCTAAACTTTAATCACCTCACCCTGGAAGTCCTGTTCCAGCCCATGACTTACAAGACTCTAATTCCTTCCAATCTAAGTAGATGAAGAAATGGAATGTAACAAAAACACTCACTACTCTATTTAGTAGTATACTTAACATCTAAGATAATGTCCAAGAAGTCCCAAGAGCTCCTGGATACCATAAGGTATCACTGGCTTATGCACAAGATTGTTTGTCAGGATACACAATTGCTTCTGTTTGGCAGACAGGGAAAGTGTAAGGAAGAGAGGCTCTGGCTTCTTTGAGAACTTGCCATTGACACCCAGGTAGTGCAGTGATAGTGATTTTGCGAACTCTGCTAATCAATTATTTTTTAAGCAGCCAAGGATGCAAAATATAACAAAAGAACCTGCCCTGTGTATCTGTATCAGAGAGAGTGCCCCCACCACGGAAAGTACAAGCAGCTTTTTCTAATAATTTTATTGTTATAAGTAATGATGGCAAGACATGTGCCTAGGGAGAGAATCTTAGCTGGAGATGTGTCTACGATGCTCAAACGTGTAAACGCCACTCGATTCACTCTGTTTCTGCAAAACCATGGGACGTAATCCGATAGAAATCTCTGACTGCAGTGCCACCGATATTTGCAGTGTCTTATACGTTGTTTGCCTCTGAAAAGATGGTTTCTTTCACTTCTATTTCCTATTTTTCCTCTGCCTACTGTGCATATGTGTGTAGTGTCTCCAGATTTGAAAGGATTCTTTAGCCTCTGTAGCACACACGTGCATGCACACACACACACACTCATGCACACCCTTGAAATAAAGTGTCTTATCGCTGCTTTGGTTCTCGGCCCTCTGGTCGGTCAGGGGTCTCTCTCTGAGGAGTTTGCAGTCATGCGGAACCTCTTTGCCTGCGTTCAGCCTGCGAGCTTGAAAGGGAGCGCCATGGAGATGGACTGACCTTCCCGGCCCAGTAACCAGAAGGGACCCCTTGGGGAGCACCTAAAGGGGCTGTTTCTTCTGTTGGCCCCATCAGGGTTGTTCACTTCAGTGGTTCTGCTTTAACTGTGCTCTTGTCTTCTTTACTGACCGTTGGAAAAGCCGATTGTTTTCTTGCCCCAGCTTCAGAGGCATTAAACCCTTCACTTTGACTTCTCTCTGAACACCAAGGCTAGGGAAGGAAGGAAAAAAAAAGGCCTGAAAAATATAACAAAGGACTCTGATGCTCTTACCACATGGGAAATAATGGAGCTCACATGTATGGGCATTGGTGGTGGGGAAGGGGGCGGCGGGGAGAGGAATGGCTGCACAAGAGGCTCCTTATTTACAGTGTACTTGCCCCTCTTTTTACGTGGAGGGGATTTTTAAGTTGTGATGCATTTCTACCTTTGTAGGTCAGGCATCTTAGTCACAAAACATACTATATTTGAAAGCCGTGCAGAGCTGAAAGGGAGACTTTTAAATGGTGACTAAATTTCACGAAAGCAGTGATCTTAATGCCCTTTGCATGTACGTAAAAAGGTGCAGGGCTGGCTACTGGTGTGCTCAAAATAGAGCTACATGCTTTTTTTTTTTTTAATCAGCAGCTTTTCTCGTAACAAGTACATATTTAGTATGAATTTTGTTTGGCTTTGCAAATTCTACCATGACTCCAAAGATAACTCCTAGGAACTTTAAAGGATTGAATATTAACCTGTGGACAAAGGATCACATATCTTGCCTTTCACAATGGACAATTATAGACCACGTTGCCTTTTAACGTTTTAGATAAACGAGTAAAATTTTGAACGGGAAGCTTTCTGGTTGAACCACATGAACAAAGGCAAGTTTGTGTACCAGAGGGCAGGCCCGGGGGATTTCTGCTAAGAGAGATGAAATGATGGTGGTGAAATCAAATCACCTTGCAGCCCCTTTGTCCAGTTTGTGTGGGTTCTCCTGGGTGTTCTCCTTTTGCCTGGGAAAAAGTCCAGCAGTGGTGAGCCCCGGTGGATCAAATGAAGCAGGGATGAATGTGCACACTGACCTCCAGGGGCCACGAGGGCGAGAAAAAAAATAGACAATGGACAGGAAGCACTTTGAAAATTGTGAGATTTGATTGTTATTACCACTATGTTCTCTTAAGTCCCTGAGACACTTTCATGGTGAGTTTGCATTATTACCTCCTCTCACTGCTGGAGAACATCATCTGAAAGGTGTGACTTGTATCCCATCTACTTCCATCTTTTGCACCAAGTGCAAAAATGATAAAGTTGCAAAAATTGATCTTTTGTTCAGATAATCTGACAGAAGATGCTATTTACCCAACATGCTCAATTCAGAAATTGATGAAGCTATTACATTATAGCTGCGATAGACTGATACTGATTTAGAAAAAGAAAAGATACAGGACACAGAGTCTTTTTCACGCATGACTTTTAAAGTATTTTGTGCCTGGGATGTCAGGATATTTCCCATTTTACATATAACGTAAGCCAAGAGGATAATGTTGCCACTTCCAAGCTGAGGAGGGGACGGAGGATTTGTAGACCCACGATGGGACTATTGGACCAGCTTGCCCAAAGGAGTGATAAACTTCGATCCATCTCCTGTGAACTAAAATTACAAATTCTTAAGAGGCTTCTTTAAACTTTTCTTTCCCTTAAGAGTCTTATGTTGTGTGGCTATTCAAACACCTGCAGTAGGAATTTGGAGGGATGTTTACTCGGAGATCCAATGATCTTGTCATGTATTTTGCTCTCACCTGTGCTGGTGAAAAATTCAGAGTTCATCCAGGGTGAAGGCAACAAGATAGAGTATTATGTTACAGGGACAGAACTCGCACATTTGTACATGGATAGCAGGGTATGATCAGATGGGCCTGTGTGAGTTGGGGACAGACATGGGGCTCCTGGTCTGGAGGAAACTGGAGTAGTTTTGAAAGTATGGGGATGGGAGGTTGTTTATCTGGCCCTTCCAGTCTCAGGGGATAGACTCCTGACTGTCATCATTCCTTGAAGTTCACCTGGTGTAGGTGGCTGCTAGTGACAACACCTGAAGAGGTTCTTTGATAAGGAAATGAAAAGCGCATCATGTACCAGATTCTTATATAGCTACCCCTTACTGTGTGCTATGTAATGCTTTACATGCTTAAGAAACATTCATTCATTAATTCCTCCCAACAACCAAATTAAGTCAGTACACTAATTATTGTCACTTCACGGATGAGAAAACAGGCACAGAGAAGTTAAGCAACTTGCCCAAGGGCACACAGCTGGTAATGGGTGTGTGGGGATGAGAACCCTAAACCACTATCCACATTGCCTCTCAGTGACAACAGAATGGATACACAATGCCTGACTCTGCCCACAGTGTAGGCTGGTTGCCACTTCAGATTCCGCAAACACTACCTTAAACCACTGAGCACAAAACGCCCTAGACCCAGGTTCTCGCCTGATCTGCCAGTGCCTCTACTCTCAGGCTGAAGACCCACCGGGGCCTTAGGGGTTCGTGACTCTTTAGGGTTGGTGGTCCTCGATTGTTGAGGCATGCCTGGTCTCCCTTGGTGTCCCCATGCCATTTTTAGCTGTGCCCCTTTCACTCTCAAGTGTGTCCTGACGTGGAATTATATGGTTATTCTATGAGTCTGTTAATCTTCTAGTCTGGGTTGTTTGCTTGGATCAGAGCTTTCATAGAGAATTTTGGAGGGCCCCCACCTCTAAGTTTGCCAGCTCTAAATTTCTCCATCTGTATGTATTTGAGTACTGCAGATCTTACCAATTTCCTCCACTACACACAGGTTTTCCTCCTGTTTCATGCCTGTTTCCATTGGGGTGATTCACCTATTTTACTCATCCAGAATCCCTCTATCTGGGCATTTCTCCAAAGGAGCAGAAGACGCCTACTCAGCTCCAGCTTGGCTACAGCCTGGTCAGTGGGCTGAGCCAGGGAAGTAGCAGGACTCAGAGAACATCCAGCTGCTGGAGGTGAAGAGAACCAGGGACTCGGTGGTTACACTCTCGCCATGTGCGGCAGGAAAAGGACAAGGCCATCACTCCTACCAATCCACCCCATGGGGATTCCTGAATTTGATAACCATACCCATGTTGATGCAGGAGAACATTTTTATTCTTAGGAAATACACATTAAATATGACAAGGTTAAAGGATATGGTGCAACCAGTGATGTGCTGGTGCATGCTTCAAGCAGCTCTCAGATGTGGGGATGGGGATGGGGGTAAAGTGTAAAGACTCCAACCCTGGCCAATTTCATGCCACCAGTGTGTGAACAACCAGCTTGAAAAATTGCTGAAATCTTAACTATTGGCTCTCGTGAGCTGGAACAACCAGGCTCCAATGCACCACCATGAACTACCTACTCATCAATCATTCAGAGGAAAATGATCCATCTATTGATCTCTTTATTAGATGGAAATATATATTTATCTTTAACACGATTAGAGAAATATTTAATATGCAATAGAATATATGTATGATATGACAGAGAATCATAAAGCAAATGTGGAAATACTTTAATAACCAATGAATCTTGGTAAATGGCATATGGGAGTTCTTTGGACAGTTTTTGCAATTTTCCTCTAAGTTTAAGATTATCTTTAAATTTAAAAAAATTCAAAAGTCTTTGTAGAACATATGAAAAATATCTGTATTGGTAAAGGAATTTCCTTTTAAAGCAACAGGAATGTTTACCCAACAAGACATTTGCAGAGATCTCAGTATGCTGAGAGTAAAAGCATATTTGAAATGAAAACTCTTTCATGTGCTCTCTCTTTTAGTCCTTAAATTATCAGCAAGGTGTAGTGAAAGCAACATATGTTGTCAGGTAACTTTTCTAAATTAGAGAAGTTGTGGGTTTACAGAAAAACCCTGCATAAAATACAGGGTACCCATATTATTAACACCTTGCATGGGTGTGGTACATTTGTTACACTTGATGAAAGCACATTTGTATAATTCCACAATTAACTATAGCCCATGGTTTAGTTTAGGGTTCACTGTTTTGAGCAGGTTAGTATAGGGAAAGGGAAGACTTGAGTCACAGCTGAAGACCCAGGAAAGAACATGCCCAGCAGACAACATGGCTGGCAGACAACATGGCCGCAAAAGACCTACCTGGAAACCTCCTGAGGGGAAGGCTGCCAGAAAGATCCCACGAGACCCTGGCCACAAGATCCCATTTGAAAACAAGATCCCATTCAGGGTCAAGGGGCAGCTCCGGATACCTTCAAACCAAAGACCTCACCATTGACCCCCTGAGAGCTAACAGGTAGGGAAACCAATCAGAACAGCAAACAGCTGAGGCCCCCTCCTCAACATTATGAAGAGGGAGGAGTAGAAGTTTTAAAAAGGCCTAACTTGAGGCCCCACGCATGTGTGACACTCACCCAGCACCATGCCTGCATCCATGTCTGGGACTGTGTACTCTTTTCTTGTTTCTTAATAAACTCTTTACTCCCTTGCCTTCCCTATGGCATGTCCTTAAATTCTTTTATGCCACATAAGCCAAGAACCTAGAAGCCCAGAACCCAGAGCCTTCCACTAGCAGTTTGTGTGGTGTAACGCCATGGATTTTTAAAAATTTTTATTCCAGGAACATGTATACAACCTAAAATTTCCCCTTTTAACCACATTCAAAAACACAGATCAGTACTGTTAATTATGTTCACAATGTTAGGCTAACAGGTAACATTTTGTGTGTGTGTTCTCATTTTTTTTAATTAGAGAAGTTGTGAGTTTATAAAGCAATTATGCTTTCCATACAGGATTCCCATACATTGCACCACTACCACCAACTTGCATTGTTGTGGAACATTTGTTACAAATGATGAAAGAACAATGTTAAAATATAATGCTATCTATACTCCATATCTTAAATTTGGTGTTTTTTTTCCCACAAACCAACTTTATTAGTACGATGTATTAGTATTATATATTTGTTATAGTTCATCAGAGAATGTTCTCATAAATGTGCTGTTAACCACAGTACATCTTCCACCACATTGTTCACTGCGTTATACAGTTCCATGCCTTGTATGATCCATCCAAAGTGTACACTCAGTGGCTCTCTGTTATGCTGTCATCACCTCAATTTTAGAATGTTTTCATTACTCCAAAAGGAAAAATCCCATACCATCTGTGACAGTTTGAATTTAGTGAATCTCAAAAAGATGAAGTTCTGAAACTAATCTATTCCTGTAGGTGTGGTACCCTTTGATTGTATTAGATTCATTTTAGGTCACTTGATTAGATTGCTTTTGATTGGACTCCCTCAGTAAGGTGTGACTAAGGTTGAGTCTCAGCCCTCTTGCTGATATAAACAGAGAGACACACTCAGGAAAAGGGAGCCAACATATTATATTGATCCTACCATGTGAGAGAGAGGATTGCAAGAAAACAGAGAAGCCCTGAGAGGCTCAAGGAGCCCAAGCCCAGGTAGAGATGAGCCATATGCCTGCTAGCTCACAGCTGAACTTAGGAAGAAAGCGCAGCAGTGGATACTGAGAGAGGTGGCCTGGAAGGAGACAAGCCCTACGCTTCATTGTCTGGGAGAGGGTAGATTCTGGAAAGGAAAGCTATCTTCACATGTGGCAGGGATAAACAGTAGCTGATTTTGGTGAGAAAACTTCTCTGATGGTGCCATGTTTTGGACATTTCATGGCCTTGGGATTGTAAGCTTTTGCCCAAATAAATTTCCAATTATAAAAGCAAATTCTGGTAATTTGCATCAGCAGCCCTTTGTCAAACTAAGACACTCCTTATACCCTCCACCGGACCCTTAGAATTGCTCTAGTATCTTTTTGCCATTGCTGCAAAAATATTACAATATTACTGTTAAATATAGTGTGTAGGTTACATTATTTGTATTTTCCCATGCATTACCATATCCTTAACACCTTATAATAGAAGAACATCCTTGTATTTGTAATATTAACCATAATCCACATCCACCACCACAATCACTATGCTTTAAAGTCCCTAGATTATCCTCTAGCTTCCTTTCAATTGACATTACATCCCTACACTACCCCTTTCAGTCACAATAACATTTATAAATCAGCAGGGTTAATTATATTCACTATAATGTGTTACCATCTTCTTGACCCACTGATTATTTAAGAGTGTGTTGTTTAATCTCCATATATTTGTGAATTTTCCCTCTTTCCATCTGTAGATTTCCAGCTTCATTCCATCAAGATCAGAGAATGTGCTTTGTGTAATTTCAATCTTTGTAAATTTATTGAGACCTGTTTTGTGACCAATATATGGTCTATCCTGGACAAAGATCCATAAGTGCTTGAGAATGATGTATATCCTGCTGTTTGGGGGTGTTATGTTCTTTATGTGCCTATTAGGTCTAGTCCATTTATTGTATTATTTAAGTTCTCTCTTTCCTTATTGATCCTCTGTCTAGATATTCTATCCAATTATGGGAATGGAGTGTTGAAATCTCCAACTATTATTGTAGAGACATCTATTTCTCCCTTCAATTTTCCCAGTGTTTGCCTCACGTATTTTGGGGCACCCAGATTAGGTGGATAAATATTTATTATTGTTACTTCTTTTTAGTGAATTACCCTTTTTATTAATATATAATGACCCTCTTCATCTCTTATAACAGTTTTACATTTAAAATCTATCTTGTCCAATATTAATGTTGCTACTCTAGATTTTTTGATTACTGTTTGTGTAGAACATCTTTTCCCAAATTTTCATTTTCCACTTATTTTTGTTTTTGCGTCTAAGGTTAGGCTCTTGTAGACAGCATATAGATGGCTCTTCTTTTTTTCAAATCCATTCTGCCAGTCTATGTCTTTGGCTGGGTACATCAATCCATTAACAGAAAATTAATGGATTTACAGTAAATTTAACAGTAAATTAAATTAATGGCATTACTTACTTTGTCCATTTTATCCTTTGGCTTTCCATTGTCATATCTTAGTATTGTCTGTCTTTTCACCTTTTTAGCTTCCCTTATTAGTAATCTTCATTTCTACATTCTTCTCCAAGCCTCTCTCTCCTGTCTTTTCCTTTCAGGCTGCAGCACTCCCTTTAGCATTTCTTAAAAATCTGGACTCTTGGTGACATATGCTCTCAGTTTTTGTTTATCTGTGAAGACTTTAAATTCACATTCATTGTTGAAGGACAGTTTGGCCAGATAAAGAACTCTTTGTTGGTAGATTTTCACTTTTCAGTACCTTTAATATATTTTACCACTGCCTTCTCACCTCCATGGTTTCTGAAATTGGCCCTTTGTCTTACTGAGCATCCCTCATATGTGATGAATTGCTTTTCTCTTGCTGCTTTCAGAATTCTTTCTTTAACTACAGCATGTGAAATTCTGACTAGTAGGTGTCTCAGAGTAGGTCTATTTGGGGAATGTGGTCATTCTTGAATATTGATATTTATGCCCTTCATAAGGGTTGGAATATTTTTGGCCATTATTTCCTCAAATATTCTTTCTGCCTCTTTTCTATTCTCTTCCCCTTCCAGGACAACCATAATGCATGTTTGTGTGTTTCATGCCATTATTCAATTCCCTGACACTCTCTTCAATTTTTTCCATTCTTTTCTCTTTCTGTGCTTCAGTCTTTTCTAGTTCAGATGCTATGTCTTCCAATTTGCTTCTTCATTCCTCAGCCAATTCAAGCCTGCTGTTATATGTTCTAATGTATTTTTAATCTCATTCATTGTGTCTTTCATTCCCATAAGCTCTGTTGTTTTTCTTTGCAAGCTCTCAAATTCTTCTTTATGCTTTCCCAAGTCTTTTTAAAAAATTTTATTTTTTATTTTTTTATTTTTCCAATGTCTTTTTAATATATATTTTAAAAATCTCTTTAGCCATATTTTCTTTCAACTTCTTGATTTGATTTAGGAGATTTGTGTGAAAATCATTGATTAGTTGTTTTAAATCCTATGTCTTATCAGGACTTTTAATTTGCTCCTTTGGCTGGGTCATATCTTCCTGTTTCTTAGTATGACTCATAATTTTTTGCTGATGTAAAGGCAATTATATACTTGTTATGTTAATGATTTTACTTTGATGGTCAATTTCTTTCTTTTGCCTAGTAGTTTTGTTTCACATCTCTTTTTTGATTTTTTGGTTCAACTTATTCTAAAACTTTAAAATTGCCCTGTTTAAGTTACAAAAACAGGGCCAAGGGACCTTCTAATGGGGTACAGACAAAGATCCAAGGGGTCCTGAGGATAGGGACAAGAGAGACTCCAAAAGTTCATGTTTCCCTTCACTTTCCCAGACTGCTAGCAGATGGCACAATTTGGTGAACCTTTCCACGGAGGTAATTCTTTCAAACTCTACTGGCTTGCATTTCTGAGCTGGTTAGAGCCACATTTCAAAGCAGGGTTGTGCTGCTTAAACTTGTACTCAGTCTTCCACTGCACCCTCCCTCTTCCCAGGTATGAAAATTTTTGTTCCCTTCTCAGTTTTGGCACATCAGCCACTGGTTTTACTGAGTGTTTGCCTCGAGGGTGAAAAATGGGTGTCACTCCCAGCCACGGAGTGAGAAAGTCACAATTTTCTTTTGGGCTTCTGTCTCTCTGTCCCCACTTCCTCCCGGATGATGCACACAGCACTGTCCTGGTCTGCAAATCCCCAAAACAGCTCCTTTGGACAGTTTCTGCCCCTTTTCCATTGTTTTTGTAAAAGAGCTGGCCCCTGCCTACCTATTCGAACACCATCTTCCAAGAACCTCTTAAGAGGTAAAAATTTGAATCCTTAGAAGTAAGTAACCAGGAAGAAGACATTTAGCATATTTGAGTTTTAGTTTCTTTATCTGAAAATAGGAACAGCAGATTCTACTTTTCAGTTATTGTGAGGATACTGTATAATTTAGTAAAGTTTCTGGGACAAAGTAGATGCTGAAAATGTAAGCCATTTACTATTATTATTATTATTATTATTAATCTGATTCACATAACTTTCATGTTTCAAGGAAATTGTACTTGTGATTTGTCAAATCTTTAATCCTCTTTTCAATTCAGAACCCTAAAATCTTTCCCTTTGTAATAAATTTCCAAATTCCCTCATTCCTTAGCAAACAGAGTATCCTAAACACGGATGAAAATTAACTTCTTTTGCCAAAAATCCCAGCCCAAATGAATTTGTAGTTGGCTTTGGTTACAAATCAGGATAAATCTCCAGCTGACAGCCTGGTTGCCCAACTTAGCAACATCTGGCCAATTTTAACTTGTGGCTGGAGGTTGAAACCATGTGAAATCCTGTGGTTACAGTAATTTCCACCAGGAAGCCCTGAGAAACTGAGTGGTATGTAATGAAGAATGTTCAGTAGGATTTATTTTTATTTCCAAGTTTGAACTTGAGGTTTGGTAACATGCAAGACCTAAAGTGGCAAACTAGTTCTAAATACAGCTCTGGAAGCAGAAATTTAGAAGGTTCCTTTTCTTCTAAAAAATGTTCCTGTTTGATTCCTGGGATTTGAGTGGTTGGGAGACAGTCCTTAAAAAGAAGCAAACAATAGATGATGTAGAATTCCTCACTTCCTCTCATGACTATCTGAACTACCCCAATGTAATCCATGGACTAGAGTTAATAGTACAATTATAATAATTGTAACAGATGCACCACACTAATGCAAGGTGTTAATAATAGGGGGAATATATGAGAATTCTGCATTTTCTACATGATTTTTCTTTAAACCTACAAATTTTCTAATAAAAAAATTAAAAAAAAAAAACATAAAATAACAAAAAGGAACTACCATTTTTTGAGTAAGTTCATTTATGGCATTGAATCCAGACCATAATCCCACATAATCCCAGAAACAATTGATGTTATTATTCCCATTGAAAAGATGAGAAAAAATGGCACTCTGAATGGATTGAAACAAACAAAACTCCAGAAACTCGCATCTTCTCTTTGCAGCGTCACAGACGAGATTTAAATTGTTCCCTCCCGCTCCACTCCACCCATGACAAAATTTTAACTGTTCAGAATTTGGAGACGCTCTTGATTTAGGGAGAATGCAGGCAGTCAGCAACTTGTGGGCGCGGGTTCAAGTATGTTCTCACCATCACGCACCCAGCATTAGCTCCCATGTTGGACCACGTGGCAAACTGGGCTTCTTTGCTACAGTTTGCTCCCTAGGTTAGTGGCCCCCAGTCAGGGCTTATCTGTAACTTACTTCTCAGGAGCGCGGCCAGATCAATACTGTATTCTTTTAGCCCTCTCTAAACCCAGCAGGGAAGGCGATCGCCGCAGTACAGCTCCCTGCACCTTCTGGAGCAGATCAATACTCCACAACAGTGCAGAGCTTTGTTCCTTCCCCAGCTTTAAGATGTTCTGCAGGCTCTACAAGGTTGCTTAAAGGCTTGCTTTCTCTTCCCCCCACCTTATGACAACCCCGCCCCCGCCCTAATACCATCACTGTAATTGCCTTGACATGAAATAGCAGCACAAACCCAGCGCCTGGGCTGTGAGGTGTTTTATCTCTTTTTGAACATCTCTATTAGTGAAGGGTGTTGATTTGGCTTTAATAGGTAGTCGGAGCTTTAATGCGAACCTGCACTTATTTACACTGGTTGGCGAAACCCACTGAGATGATTTTGCCTATGGGAATCATAGGGGTCTGTTTCAGGGGAGAGGAAGATATAAACTCCTAAGCCCAAGAATATTAGCTTAAACTTTATGTGGCATGAAGCCCATTATATCTACCCCATACTGCCGCGGCAATTGCCCTGGAAGGACTCTGTGTCTTATTTACTTTTTAAGAGACGCTGGGAAAAATGAAATATTTATTTTACAGTTTTCAGCCAACATTCCATTAAGTAGCAAATAACACAAAGGTTCAGCAAATCCCATTTCTCCAATTCTTATTTTTGTTGTTGTTTCCTGACAAGTGAAGTTATTGATACGGTCTGAATCTTTACCAAGCAGAATTCTCCTCTTTTTCTCACCATACTTCCCACTAACCGGCCCCCACCAAAAGAAAATTAAAATATATTTTAAAATATACATAACATGATATTTTATCAAAAACTCACTATTTGGCCTTAAGAATAAAAGCCAAGCACTTAAGTCTGGCATTCAATTTACTTCAAAGACATCTCTTTAGCCTCTTCTTCTGTGACATCCCCAAATATAAAAAGTCATTGGGCTCTTGACTCCATTACACTATTTTGTGCTTTGGAGCTTTTCCCCATACTGTTCCCATTTCCCTTCCCTTACTTCTCAGGCTTTCTTTGTCTCCTCTAAATCCTTCCAACCCTTTGAGGTCTGATGCAAATCCCCCTTTGGGAGCCTCCAGAAACTGATGTAACCCAGCTGCTCACAAATGGAACACTGGATGACCCAAACATTGGATGGTGAGCAGAGTTAAATGACCTTGCTGCCTAAAAGAGTTCAACTGAAAAAGTTTTCCAATGATTTGTTTTCTAAAACAATAATTGGGGTGGATTCAAGGCTATCCTTAATAATTTTATTCTCTCAGTGGGGCTGCACAGCTCTAATTGTACCTTCTTTGAAGCCTGTCCTATGTAACTCGTCGGCCACTTGTGGTTAACTGCTGCGAGGTGTCAGGAATCTGCGGTATGTCAGAACGTCACCAAATAAATTGTATTTGATTCTTTGGGTCATCTGTGAACTCAATACATACCTGTGGCACTTTGATATAGTTATGAATTCCAAAAATAGCTAGTGGATTATGCTTATAAGTTGGTCTGTTCCTCTGGGCATGATTAAGTTATGTTTAGGGCTTTGATTGGGCCACGTCAGTAGGGTGTTGAGTAGGACTCAGAAATAAAACTACATGGCAGAGCAGAGGAGTTGGTTGAGGTTTTGATGTTGGAGTTCTGATGTGGAGTTTTAATGCTGGAGCCTGGGGAAGTTAGTACACAGAGGAGCTTGGTCATGAGGAAGGAGAGAAGGCCCTGGGAAAAGAGTCTAGATGTTTGCCTGACTGTTCATAGCTGGCCTTGTGGAGAGAGCCAAAGTCTAGAGAGCCTCATAGTCTACAGCTGACCTTGTGGAGGAAACACAGGAGCTGAGCCCAGAGAGAAATGGAGAGCCAGGAAGAGAGGAACCCAAGAAGCTTGAACCCTGGCAAACGTCGGCAGCTGTTTTGCTCCAACACATGGCAACAGACTTTGGTGAAAAAAGTAACTTATGCTTTATGGCCTGGTAACTGTAAAATTCTACCCCAAATAAATACCCTTTATAAAAACCAACCGATTTCTGGTATTTTGCATCAGCACCCCTTTGGCTGACTAATACAATACCTTAGGCCTATCATTAGGCACAAAAGAAATATTTATGAATATGTTGATAGGTGGAAGTCATCTTTCCATAGAAACCATGTACCCTGAGTATGAGAAAAAACATATGAGAGGGAAATAAATGCAGAACATCTCCCGTATTGGAAAGTAATTAGGTGAATTGTCATCTCTTATCACTGATACACCAATCAAATTTGCTTTAGATAGTAGTGTACTTTAATTTAATTCTCATTTTATTTCAGCTTGAATATTTAAGTACAGATTCTGTATATGATGGATTGCTTGGATTTATAATTAAACAGTCCAGCTAAAATATTCCGATGTTCTTTAAGCGATTACTTATACCTAAGGAAAGAAACAAGCTTGTCAGGTACTTGATTGTCTTCAAGGGTAAAAAAAAAAAAAAAAAAAGAAAAGAAGAACTGATTTTACTTTCTGGAACAACTCAGAACTACAGACACATAGCAATGTAATGCTGCAGAACAAAACAGGTAACATATGTAATGTACAATGATGAGTAAGAGGAGGAAATGGAGAGAAGAGACAGTAAATTATTTCTCCTGCATTCATGTAATTTGATTGCAACCAAATTAATATCGATTTTCAGGTACATTGCATTACTGCCATAGAAGTTACAAGCTACATGGACAAAATTTTATGAAATTTATTTAAAACTGTTTGTCCAAGATGTGGATGTAGATAATGAAAGTGTAAGGGAGAAGGATGAAACTCATTATACAGAAGAAAACAGGTTGCTGAAGAACCGTAGAACCACAGAACTGTAGCAGGTTGAAAGACACGCAGACTGAAGTGACATTTTTTACTGTCAGTTTTAAACAAGCAAAAGATTCAGCTCCTCCCTTCTTCCCTCTCCCTCCTCCTTCCCTCTCTCTCTGTTCTCTCTCTTCCTCCTTCCCTTCCCTTTCCTTCCCTTCCCTTCCCTTTCTCTGCCCCCCCTTCCTTCTCTCTATCTCTTTCTCTCTTTCTCTTTTTCTTTTTCTTGAATTCTAGAAGACTAGTATATTTATGGAGCTCCTTAATTTGGGCACCTCTGTGACCTGGTTGCAAAAGGGACTGGACTGGCCTATACTTTGCAGAGTATGACCTTCAATATCCAATCATTTTAATGATATAGTTCCTTTCAGTATTGCAGTGATAACTGGAACTCTCTACCAGGATCTCACTCAAGCTTGGTGAGACTATGCCCCATAAACAACTGCTAACATTAAAAATGAAAAGCATTATATCAAACAAAGGAATTATTTATATGAAACTCTTCTCAAGCTCCTAATGTTTCTTGCCTGCTAAATCTGTCTTCATTTATTTATCCATTTACAATGGATTGAACATGCGCTATGTGCCAGACACAGATTTTTAAAATGCCGTTGGGTTGTTAAATATCTCTATCGATTGACTATACTCATCCTTTAGTAAAATACTGTTTTCAGGGTAGTTTTTAAAGTTTCATTTGTATTCTTTTCCAAGTGTACCAATTACAGTCCATTCATTCTCATCTGCGTAATGGCACACATTCTCATCTTTCCCACTCAAGATAGTTTGGTTTTGGCAATTTTATGCCCACAAAATCAAGCTGAATTAAAATGATTCTTATTCAATCCATTAAAAAGTAACTTCTGGAGAAAAATAAGTCTAACAATTAATTATTCACTTAATAAGACAAATCTCTGTATGTAGAGACCCAAAGGCAGTCTACTAAACCTGCCTTAAGATGATTTTTCCCAATACCTAAGGCTACAGGAGCTTTAAATGTTGTAGTCCAACTTTTTGATTTGAAAAAAAAAAAAAAAAACCTACAGAAATTTGTAAAAATAGTACAATGAACCTAATATTATTTTCCTCGATTATATTATGTAAGATACAGCCTACTAAGTATTTCCACATGTATCTCTTAAAAGAACATGGGTAACGGTAATTTTGTAATATTTTTGCAGCAATGGCAACAGAGATATTATATTAATTCTAAGGGACAACAATAGGAGGGTATATGGGGGTATGGGATATTTCCTTTTGGAGTAATGAAAACATTCTAAAATTGACTGAGGTGATGATGGCACAACTCTGTGTTGAATATGGGAGCCACTGAGGGTAAACTTTGAATGGCTTGTACAAAACATGGAACTGTATGACACAATGTATCTTGTGGTGGAAGATGGACTGTGGTTAACAGAACGAATATGAGAACATTCTATCGTGAACTATGACTAGTATGTAACACTAACAGAAGGTGTCATTAACCAGGTAGGTTGAGGAAAAAATACACCAAATGTAAGATATTGGCTATAGTTAGTAGGAATGTTTTGATGATGCTCTTTCGTAGTGTTTAACAATTGTTTCACAGCAATGCAAGGTGGTGGTGATGGGGTAATGTATGGGAGCCCTCTATGATGTAATGCATGTTTGTTTTGTAAGTTCACAA
>JAQZBX010006803.1:0-26019 GCA_029593785.1 Cabassous unicinctus | reverse complement strand
GATTGAAGTATAAGCCTTTCCTCATCTGAAAGAACATTCAGAGAGCAGGTTTCAGGGAAGAGGTTGGAGGGAACATGGGATGCTGGGTGCCTAGCTGGAAGGAAGTGATATGTGGGAGAAGGAGCCTGAGGCCCTGAAGTAAATGTGGCCCAACTCCCAGCCTGGCCACTCTGTTAACCCAGCCTGAATTTAATATGTGCTTTCTGGAGACAAAACCTAGCCCCATAGCAGGGATGCTCAGAGTGGGGGCTCAGGCATGTGGCAAGCCAGGCAGAAAGGCACTTTAGTACAAAAACTTCTTTAGACATCCTTAAAATTGACCACATACCGGGATTTAGAACTCCCAATTCCCCTACTCTACTCTAGTTTTCCTTTTGTCAACAGTACTCCTCCCCTTCTAACATAAAATAGGATTAACTCTTTTTTTTTTTTTGCAATGCTTATTGTTTCCTGTCTATCCTTTCAGACCATGCTCCCCATACCAACTTGTATGTAAGCTCCCAGAAGGCAGGTGTTTTTGTCTATTTTTTTTTCCCAGATACGTGCTATGTACTTATTAGGTGGTAGGAGCACAATAAATATTTGTGGAATTAGTGAATGTCTATGTAGCAGGTCAAGCTCCCCTCCCAAATCCCTGCACATGAATGGCTAGAGATGAAAGTTTGCCTCATATGCACAGTGGGATTCTTTGTTTCTCTTATTTAAAACAGAAAGCCAGAAACATTCCAAGTCTGCTCATTAATATCAATATGGTGTTCTACTGAGATATTTCCCATTGTTCTTGACTATTTTGGAAATGTTATAGGACTCTTGTTTTTTCACTATGTTCATATATAAGATTCTGAATGGAATGTCTTAGTATGCCAGGCTGCTATGACAAATACTACATGATGGGTTGGCTTAAACAATAAGAATTTATTAACTCACAGTTTCAGAGGCCAAAAGTGCCAAATCAAGGCATTGACAAGATCACACTTTCTACCCAAAGCTTGTAGAGTTCTGGTGCTGGTTTGCTATAATTCTTGAGGTTTCTTGGCTCATTTCTCTGCTTCCCATCACATGGTGATATCCTTGGTGTTCTGTGTCAACTCTTTCAGTTTCCACTGACTTCTGCCTTCTGACTCTTTTTGCTACATCTGAATTTCCTCTCTTAATAAGGTCTTCAGTCATACAGATTAAAGCCTACCCTCATTCAGTCTGGCCACACCTAAATAAGATTACAAGATCCTATCCACAAATTAGTCCACACCTTAACTAATAATACATTTTCAAAGGGTCCTATTTACAGATGAGTTCATACCCACAGGAATGGGAATTAAGATTAAGAACATGTCTTCATTAGGGTACATAATTCAATTGACCACATGGAATCTTCCATGATAAGAACTTCTCTTTGAGAGTGAGTTCATGCTTCAGGAAACTTTTCAGACCTGGTGACGAACTTATCCACAGGGAGTGTGGTCATTGGGGGATCTCACATATTCACAGCCTACGATGCTGTGGATGTTTACAGAATACAATATGAGGCCAAGACATGCTGGACTGGGGAACCATGACTTTCAAACTCATGCTCCTGCATCAGTGTCCATATGTGCTCCCTGTTTTATGGGACAGCTGCTCAATTGATCCCAGTTGATAAGACATTAGTACAGATTCCACAATCAGCATGCATCTCCAGCCCAGAGATACTTTGCAACCTGGAACAGATGCATCTCAAAATGCAAAACCACAGTTCTCAGGTTTTCTATAACAGGAATTAACACCAACAATGAAAGTCAGAAATTCTATGCAACTCATGAGGGAAGAAATCAGTAGTTATGAAGACTTTGGTGACTTAATTTAAGAAGTTCTTCAATAGTTCAATTATTTCTGGTAGCATTCAGTTAAGAACTTTACCTAGAGTTCATATAAATAATAGAACCATTTTAGAGCCTGCCTACACAAAGGTTCTTAACAGGGACTCCATGGACCCCTAGAAGACCTAATTTCATGTGTGTTTGACATTTTCTGTGGAGAAATTTATAGATTTCATTAAGTTCTCAAAGAAATCCATGATCCACAATGAAAAACAAAGGGGGGCATTAAGAATCACTAGATTTATGTCTGATGGACATCCTTGTTTAATAAATGAGGAACCACAGACACAATGGTAGGAACTGACCATTTCATGGCCAAAAAGCAGCTGGACTAAGACAGAGCTTAAGGAAGATCCCAATCTGCTCATGGAGAGTGGAGGTCTCTGAGAATCATTGTCTTCTTCCTCAAAATGGGCTTGATCATGCTTGCCTTGTTCACATGCTCACAGGGTTGTATGGAGATACAAGGATGTATGAGGAAGGATCTTTTTTTATTGTGGGTAAAAATCAAATTTTTCACAATACAAACCAATATTTGTAAAATGATATATAAATATATATGCATATATGTGCATTTGCTTACATAAATGTTATATATATATATATATTTATATATATATTTTTAAAGGTGCTTAGATTACCTAAATGTTACACAGAAATTACGGGGATTCCCATGTTCCCCACCTCCCACACCTCCCATAACATCCCACATAAACATCTTTCATTAGTGTGGCACATCATCTGCAATGGATATACACATCCTGGAGCTTTGCCACTAAGCATAGACTACAGTTCATATCGTAGACCACACTCTCTCCCACACAGTTCTGCATGGTATATGCTGATGTAAAATGGCCTATATCCATCGCTGCAACGTCACTCAGGGCAGCCCCCAAGTCCTGAAAAGCCCCTATATTACAACTGCCCTTCCCCTCCCTGCCCCAAAAACGTCTAGTGGCCACTGGCTCCACCTCACTGTTATAATTTCTTCCATTACTTCAATCACAATATGTCTACAACAGAATACCATTAAGTCCACTCTAGTCCATATCTCTTCCCCCAATCCTGAGGGGACTGGTATGGTGATGTCCACTCCACCTCCAAGTGAGAGTGGGCTTATATCCCATGGATACGGTGGATGGGATTATCCTGCCTGCAGCTGCAGGCTCTCTCCATTCCCTGGGATGGCTGTTGTCCATCATCATCTATGAGGAAGGATCTTTGCAGCACTCAGTTATGCCATATTATCACCTGGCATAATATGAAAATAACTTTAAATGTGGATGAGTCTATGAGTCAGGATTCTCCAGAGAAATAGAATCAACAGAACCCATAGATATAATTATTATACATAAATATATTATATATTGATAATATGCTTGTTAAAATAATATTAAAATGTTAATATATTAATATATATTTATTCATATTTAGAGATTTATTTTAAGGAATTAACTCACATCATGTGGGGGGCTGGCAAGTCTGAGACCTGCAGGCAGGCTGGAAACTCAGACAAAAGCTGATGTGGTAGTCTTGAGCCTAAATTTCTTAGGGTAAGCCAGCAGACTGGAAATTCAGGTAAGAGTTGATATTGAAGTATTGAATACAAAAACCACAGAGGAGGCCAGTAGGCTGAAAAGTCAGAGAGGAGTATATGAGGTAGTTTTGCTGTAGAATTTTCTTCTTTCCCTGGTGTAGCAGTTTGATACTGTTCATGAATTCCAAAACTAGATATTAGATTATGTTTGTAAACTGGTCTGTACCTGGGCATGATTAAATTATGATTAGAGCTTGGATTGATCCACATCAGTAGGACATTGAGGCCCCACCCCCTTGGTGGGTGGGGACTCACAGATTAAACTACACAGCAGAGCAGAGGAGCGAGTTGGGGTCTTTGAAGCTGGATTTTGGAGCTGGAGCCCAGGAAGTAAGCACACAGAGGAGCAGAACAGCTGAGCCCGGAGAGAATCGAGCCCTGGGGAGAGAGGAACCCAGGAAGCCTGAACCCTGGCAGATGTCGGCAGCCATCTTGCTCCAACATGTGGCAATAGACTTTGGTGAGGGAAGTAACTTACCCTTTATGGCCTGGTAACTGTAAGCTTCTACCCCAAATAAATACCCTTTATAAAAACCAACCAATTTCTGGTATTTTACATCAGCAACCCTTTGGCTGACTAATACACCTGGAAATCCCAGTTCTTGTTCTTATGGTCTTCAAATGATTGGATATGGCCCATGGTAATTGCCTTGACTTAAAGTCAACTGATTGTCGATGCTAGTCCCATCTACAAAATACCTTCACAGCAACATCTAAGCCAATGTTTCACCAAAAAACTGGGCTCTATAACCTAGCCAAGTTGACACACAAAACTAACCATCATATGTGTGCAGACAACTACATACATCAGGGTAGCCCAAATATCAGCTATGGTTGCTTTGACCCTTAAGATCAAGGTGTAAATATCTCTAACTGCCTGAATTCCATAACTGTGAAAGTTATAGAAACTGTGAAATCTTTGAGAACAAGCCTTTTCAAAGATTTCTAAAATTACTTAGGGAGCATATATTCTTCTTGCCTTGCCATCTCTCCAAGGGTTTGTGAGTATAGTAGATTTTACTGAAGTCCTAGTTTGTCCTGGAAAGGGATGGGTCATATTAATGATAAACACAATCTTCTTTTTTCCCCTCATTTCCTCTCACTCCTAAATTTCCTTCAACTCATAACATTCCTTCTTTCATTTTTCAGGGCAATGCAGCCAGCAACTACTGCAAACCCATCATGGTATCCCAAAAAGGGCATTGTAATTAATGGGATCCACTATCCTTAAAAGGTGAATATGGTGAAAGATAAGATAATTTTTTCCTATCACATAAATAATTACAATAGAATGTGAAGGGTATTAAGAAAAAGATATGATGCATGATCATGGGAGGAAAAAGGACATGGAGTTGGGAAAGCATAAAATATGTGGAAAAAAGACTGTGGGCTTGATTTATTAGCAGTTAATGCCTGTGTACATGACCAGGGGCAAGAAGACATGGGAGGCGAGTCATGGTTGTGACAATCTGGACCTTAAAATTTTGTATTAATTCATCAGACAATAAGGAGTCATTAAAGTTTGTGAACAGAAAAGTGACCTTTTAGCAGGGATTCTGATGGAGCAGTACTCCAAAATATGGATAGGCATGAAAGTCATTTTTTAACTTCAAGATATGCTTTCACTGAGCTATTTAAGTCTTCCAACTTCAGGATACTAAGCCAAGGAAATTTAAAATTCAGATCCAATATAGATTTAAAGTCTGATTGGTTACTTTGGATTTTATATACTCTTTAATTCCAAAACATTCTAGCTCTTCTTTTTCTTGACAAATGTTATATCTTACACATCGTTATTAAATATCAGTAATCCAATTCATTGAATGTTTGCTGAACACCATTATATTCAGGGCATAATTTAAGGAGTCAGAGGAAAGAAAGAAATGAATAGGTTGAGTTCCTGCTTTTAATGAAATTAAGTTTTAATAGGGAAGAATAAAACAAATATTGTAGGATGGTTCAAGAATACAGCAGAGATTATTAATGCTCATCTAAGTCCATTCTCTTCTTTTATTAGCCAAGGTTCTTCAGGGAAGCAGAACCAACAGGAGATATATAATGTAAATACTATGAGACTTATTACAGGAATTGTATCATGTGACTTGTGGGTATGGGCAAGTCCAAATTTCATAGGCAGGCTGCAAACTGGGAACTCTGATAAAGGTTTCTTCTGATTGCTGAAAACATGAAATCATAAGTTTTCCATTTAAGGCCTTCAGCTGATTGAATGAGACTCTTCTCATTGCTGAAGGCAATCTCCCTAGTTTATTGCAGATGTTCTCAGCCATAGATGCAATCACTTTATCGGGAATTTAAATCCACGAACTATCCTCACATATCCATGAGACTAGTGCTTGCTTGACCAAACAACCCGACACCATAACCTAGCCAATTTGACATATGAATTTAACCATCACACATCCCTTCTCTGGGACAAGTAAATCTACCCTTGACAGTGCTCTTGCAGTCAGATGAGGTATGAAACTAGTCATGGTAACTCTGTGTGACTGTAAATTATGGTATCACTTCCTGACTAAGTTATTAAATAGATCCTCCAGCACTTTTTCCTCTTGTCACAAAACACTGGAAGCCAGCATTACAGAAAGTGAGGCTACTAAGTGCAAGTAGCCTGAATCTCTGTATCAGTGCTTGGGAGAGAATTGTTCTGGAGAGCCACTAGACATGGCATGAATGAGAAATATACTTTTGTTGTTAAGCAACTGGTTTGGGGTTGTTTTCGTTATTGCAGCAAAATCCAGCCTAGACTGTTTAATAGTAAAAAAAAAAATCCTTAAGTAATTTAACAAAATTCTTAGCAAAATGCTCTGACATTGAATAGAAAAATAAAAATAAATTAAAACTGTCCTCTAACTTTTCCCCCAAACTGAGTTGACTAGAACATAATTTTTTTTTTTTTTTTTTGGCTTTTATAGAGGGTACTTATTTGGGGTACAAGCTTATAGTTACCAGGCCATAAAGCATAAGTTACTTCCTTCACCAAAGTCTATTGCTACGTGTTGGAGCAAGATGGCTGCCGACATCTGCCAGGGTTCAGGCTTCCTGTGTTCCTCTCTTCCTGGGGCTCATTTCTCTCTGGGCTCAGCTCCTCTGTTTTCTCCAGAAAGTTAGCTGTAGACTATGAGGCTCTCTAGGCTTTGCCTCTCTCCACAAGACCAGCTGTAGACTATCAGGAGAATGGCTCTGTCTCTCTCCGTGGGGCTTCTGCCATGTCTATTCTTCTGTGTTCTTCTGTGTGTTCACTTCCTGGGCTCCAGCTCAAAACTCAGCATCAGAACTCTGACTAGAATCTAATTTTATTCTAAAACTAGAACTGGGAAATCTTTAATATGCTCTTTGATGGTACCATCAATAGATTGTGTACAGAACATCCATTTGGGTCATCCAGAGAATATAAAGGAAATATACATGGAAAGGATTTCTTCTTAATTATGTTTTAATTATTTACTTTGCAAGGAGCACCTCTCAAAATGTGAATTTGTGTATGTGAATGTGAAGCAAATGTGCAGGTCAAGCAAATGTGTATGTGAAGAAAAATTGTATATGTGAAACTACACACACTTATGTGGATAATGGAGATACTGATTTCTTCCAGAGGGCAGAAGGAAGATTTGTTTGTTATCCAGTACTATTAAGATAATGTCTCCTTCAGAGACAAAGTTGAGACAGACTAGATAGCACTCACTCATAAATTATTATAGTTTCCTATACTCAAAATTCCTCAACTGTGTTGTACCCCACTGTGTAAACAGCATCTGTCTGGGCTTATAGTCTCATTGGCCCCTTGGGGTTTTGTATGAGGTGGGGGAAGTGGAACTGATAAAAACATGAAATTCTTACTGCTTTTTGTGTTGTTGGTGATGACATCCTTTGTCTCTGACCCAGGCATCTTGTGTCTTCTGCCATTGTTTACAAAACTGAGGATAAATTGTTAGCATGCAAATAGGGTAAAACTCTCAGACCTTTCTAAGTTCTTGAAATGGGTCTAATAGTGGCAGAAGTGTAGTAGTTGCTACAGGAGCAGTGGCAGTGAACAAAAACGCTGAAAAATACACTCTTTTCAGTTTACAAAGCCCCTCCAATTTTGCTATTTCAAGTTACAGAACTAACTTAAATTAAAGAAAGTAAAGACTGTTTTGAAGGGCCAAGATGTAGCCTGGTATAACTTTCCTTATAATTTTCCTGCAGCTTTGGTTATGCCCCCTTCTTCACTTCTACTATTCTTTATTTTTATGTTCTCTCTTGTTCATTGATAAGTCTAGCCAGAAGTTTGTCTATGAGCTTATGCTTTAAAGAAATCAAATTTGGTTCTATTGATCCTCTCAATTTTCAAACCAAGAGTAGAAAAAGATTTCCAAAACAATAGTGGAGAAAAATGGAACTATATTATACAAGACTAATCTAAGGGAAAGCAGGGAAGGAGAAAAGTAAAAACAAAAACAAAACAAAACAAAAAAAACAAAGCTCGAGTGCATGAAAAATAAAAAATATATATATCAAATATAAATATCAATTGAAAGGAAACTAGAGAATAATATAGGGAATGTATACATAGTAATTTCGGTGGTGGATGAAGATTGCTGTTCATGGTATAAATATAAGAATGTTCTTCTGTTACAAAATGTTAAGAATATGATGATACATGGGAAAATTACAACTAATGTAACTTTGGATGATAATTAACAGTAATATTGTAATATTCTTGTATCAATGGCAAAGAAGATATTATACCAACTCTGTGACAGCAATGGGGAGGTATATGTGAATATGGGATTTTTCGTTTTGGAGTAATGAAAACATTTGAAGAATTGAGGTGATGACAGCACAAATCTCTGATGAAAATAAGAGCCACTGAGTACATTGTATAACACAGGGGATCCAGTGGTAGAAGACAGGCTGTGGTTAACAAGACAAATATGAGAACGTCCTCTCATGAACTATAACAACTGTATAATACTAATAAAGGGTGTTAATGATTGAGTGGGTTGGGGCAAAAATACACCAAATGTAAGTTATGGGCTATAGTTAGTAGTAATATTTTGATGATACTCTCTTGTATTTTTAACAAATGTTTCACAGCAATGTAAGGTTTTGGTGGTGGGTTGATGTATGGGAGCCCTGTATGATGATATGCATGTTTGTTTTGTAAGTTCACAAGTTTTACTATACATGTATTATTTATGTATGTTTATATATGAATGATATACTTTAATAAAAATGGATAAGAAATCGAGACTGCCTGAAAGATAAAAAATATATATCAGATGTAATAAAAAAACTCAAGCTTTATCATTAATAACAGTTAAATAAACAAATTAGAAGGCACATTATGTTAAAATTTATTAATTTTTATCTTATCATTATTGTTTCATTCCTTTTATTGTTTTCTGATGTACTTTGTTAGCTTTTATGTTGTTCTGAACTTTGTGAGTTGTGTACTGAGCTTGATTTACATTATGTATTTTATTTTTCTAATACATGCATTTCAGACAATAAATTCTACTCTAAATACC
Source organism: Cabassous unicinctus (assembly GCA_029593785.1). Classification (NCBI taxonomy): domain Eukaryota; kingdom Metazoa; phylum Chordata; class Mammalia; order Cingulata; family Chlamyphoridae; genus Cabassous; species Cabassous unicinctus. The sequence goes on along the minus strand of JAQZBX010006803.1, from coordinate 17,035 downwards.
AGTTTTAGACTCATACCAAAAAGTTTACTAAATGTAATTTTCATTGTGCATTTAATTCCATATAGTTTTAAATGCTAATCATTATTTCTTGACTGACTCATTAATTGTAGTCTTATAATAGCAGGTTTTTTTTTTTTCATATTTGCTGAGACTTGCTTTGCTTTCATTCTTGTTCATTTCTTTTCTCAGTTCTTCTACATTGTTCATAATTTTTGTCTATTTCATTTTAGTTCTGAAAGGGAATAAAAATCTTCCAACATGGTGGCTTACTTGTCCCCTTTTCCTTGAAATTTTGTCAAATTTTTAATAAATTTTGAGAATATTTGATAGATAAATACAGACTCAGATTATTTTTATCATTCCAGAAGATTGGTCCTTTTATCATTATTTAATTCTGTTAAGTATATTTAGTGATGACATTTGCCATAAGTTTATTTTAATATTGATATATCAACTTTATTTTGCTTAATCCCTTGCTTTAGCTGTGTTCTTAACACTGGCATATAGCTAGATTTTTTTTCCATCTAAAGAGAATTAATGAAAAACCTACCATAGGTAAAATGATAATTTGGCAAAGTAGCAAATTATACAACAGTAACTCAAAAAATCTTTATAAATGATCCTTTAATTAAATTCTCCTTAAATTGCTCAATCTGAATGTGGCATATGCTTCCTTTGGAAGCCTGATTGATACAAGTACAAATAAAAGTGTCGATTTAGGTAATGTAAGGATATAACATCACAGAGCAATTGAGTAGCCAAAGCTGGTTTCAAAGATAGGAGGCTTGGCCTCTAAAGCCTGTGATCCTTTTAACACATGGTCCTGCTTTCATATCTCCAGCAGTGGAAACAAACACAGTGAAGAAAATTTTTCAGATTGCGGGATGACAAGGAAACTGGGAGGTTGGAGAGAGAAAGAATTAAAGAGGAGACAGAAATTCCTCAGTACTTATAGGCAATGGGGGAGAAAAGCCAAGGATCAATTACCCCAGACATAGGAGAGGATAGAAGTTTATGGTCACATATTCCTCTTTGTGCATCCTGAAGCTGAGACATAAAAGCTTGTGAGGTAGAGATGGGCAAGAAAGAGATGATGTGAATAACTGGTACTAGAGAAAGTATGATGGCAGTCTTCCCTTTACACACGGGCAGATGTGCATGTGCGCACACACACACACACACACATCAAGGACCTCGGAAATGCATGACTGGGGCACAGTTGCAAGATGATGGTGATCCAGGGCAGTGCTCTGACCTGGAGGAAATAACTCTGTATTGAGGAGGGTACTCCCCATCTCAACCCTCACAGCCTGAGCTTTCAGTTAACCTGTGACAGTGTTAATAAGTGACACTGTTTTACTGTCAGATATTTCTATTCCCTCACTGCTGATGCCCCAGACACCATGTCATGTCTCCTGGGAAGAGAGCCCTGGTATAGAGTTTAACTGTAATGGGTGTGAATGGTCAGGATGCCCTTTTCAAAAGACTTACCCCAGAACTCAACTACTCCAAAGACCTCTCTAGGTTGTCTGCACTCTGCATAAAAAGAAATGGCAAAATAGTGTTAAGCTGACTTCATGGAAGCTTCTTCAGGCTTATAATACTGTTAGGTAGAGACGCTTGGGACTGAATGTATTATTATCTCAGGTGGGCCCTTTGCAAACCAGTCTGGTATATTTTCTCATTTGAAGCCCAGGCTGTCAAGACCCACAGTGATGTCAGACAAGGCAAACAACCTTGTAACTGTTAATTCACTTGAAATAATGACAGCAATAATCTGATCAGGTTAGCTAGACTGTCTCCATTTGAAGTGGACAGTGGTTTCTCCTGTTAAGACTGTGACACATTAAGACAAGTGCATGATTATTATATCCAGTTATGGCACTTGGGTAACTTGAAACAACCCACTGCTGTGTGGGTAACCCTCATTTACCACACTTTGCATCCATTTGCTGTGATTGCTGTGCTTTGACCTGTCTCCAGGTCCATTATTACCTTCTGGAACTACATCAATCACAAGTTCCTTCAGCTGAGCTCAAGTGTGTTTATCAATATGTTAACCCCTTTCTGAAAATATTCCAGCAGGAGTTATTTCTAGGCTATCCTGGGAAAGCTACTTGAACTCCCTAACTAAGGGGAACAGAGACAAAAATATCAGAGTGTTGGAGAAGGGCTGTCTTTGTAAGTTTTGGGTACCTGAATAACTCTTTTCATAGGGTTGAAAGTGGATCTTTGTTTCCATTCAGTCCTCCATTTATACTCAAACAGAAGAGCCAACAGGAAACTTTAAGAATACTAAGACATTAAAATTATTTAAGTTCAGGTAAATCTATTTTGACAATTGTTCATATGCAAACTTGCTCAATATCTACATTGTCTAATAAAAAGCAATTTGGGAAACATCATTTGAACTCTCCATGAAAATGCAAGAATAAAAAATAAATTTAGATCAACAATCACAAAGAGTTTGTCATGAGATATATTTCTACCAGTGTATGGTTACATTAGCTTTGCTTCACTTAAGGCCCACCTCAAAAAACTTACCATGGACTTTCATTTTTTTTTTTAAATGGAAGACAAAATGTTTGATTGGAATGGGTAGAATTAACATTGGTAAAAGAAAATTAAAGTCCCATATAATAGGAGATATTTTCATAAAATCCTGATTTAAAAATAATTTCAAACAGTGAAGATTTTATGAAAATTACATTTCAAATTTCTGGTCCAGATAACTAATAGTGAAGGCTGCTAGGAAGCTGATGAGAATGAGAAGGCTGGGTAGATGCTGCCCTCCAGGAGGAACAACCTAAAAGACTAGAGATGAGCAAACATCTTAATATGCAAAAATAAAAATATGAAGATGGAAGATCTGCAAATTCAAGATGAGTTTGTAGGGTATAACTGCTCAGAAAAATCTGGAAGTTATTATTAAAAGGGAAGCAAATATCAAAAGAAGCCATCAGAAGTACTAGAGAAATAAATTAGACAAACTTCACTGACTTGAAATGTTATTATCTCAGTACCTTCTTATCTAGTCCTCCTGCCTTTTATTCCACTTCACCTCTGGGCCATCCTTCACCCTCCACATTGAATTTGTCTTCCAGCACCTCTTTCAAATCTGACCATGCCCCTTCATATCTTTCAATGGCTACCCTGTGTTTTATGAATAAAAATTCAAACTCCTTTGCATGACATAAAATTCTTTCCATGATCTGACCATAATTTCATTTCCCACCCAACCCTCAACAACCACCTCATATACCCATAACTTACTGTTAAATTCTCACTGACCCTTCATTAACTGGCTTAAAGATCGCTCCTGCAAAACTTATACTCTCACTTCAATGTTCTCCCCTTTCTTCACTACCAGATAAAGCTGGTCATTCTTACCCCTGGAACCAAAATAAAGTGTGCGCATACCTCTAATAGGTCAATATAGTAAGGTTGCTCAATAGGCTGTGAGCGCTCTAGAGCAGAGACTACATTACCATCCTGCTGTAATTCTGAGTACTGGCACAATTCCTGGCACATGGTTAATACCATGCATTATCTCATGTGAGGAATAACATGAACTAGATGGAACAAACAATTGCATCCCTTTATTGCGGATGAGGAAAATTAAACCAATAGGCACAGCCCCTGACATCCATTATGGCCATGTCATGCCATCATGAAATTATTATGCTATACCATTAAGATTTTGGAGTTGTTTGTTATCATAATTTATCCTTGTTATCTAAACTAATGTAGAAACTGGTACCCAGAAGCAGAGTGCTACCCTAACAAAAATAATAAAATAAGTGGCATTGTTTTGGAGGCCAGAAAGGAATACAAAAGCAATACATATATACAATGGTAAAACAGTTGTATAGAAACAATGGATTGCTCTTTCATAGTTTGTAACAATTGTTTCACAATAATGGCAAGGTGTTGGTGGTGGAGTAGTGTATGCGAGCCCTGTGTGATGATATGCATGTTTGTTTTGTAAGTTCACAACTTTTACTATACACTTATTGTTTATGGATGTTTAAGAATGAATGATAAACTTCAATTAAAAATATTTTTTTAAAAAACAGTATTATTTGAGATAATTTGGAAGGTAATGTAGGTACCTAAAATATTTGTAGTTCTAAGTGTACACATTGCAAATAAAAAGTTAATAGTATGTCTCAATGTGAAACATTGAAAGCTTTCCCTCTAAGATCTGGAACAAGACAAGGATGCCTGCTGTCACCACTGTTATTCAACATTGTGCTAGAAGTTCTAACCAGAGACGTTAGGAAGGAAAAAGAAATAAAGGACATCCAAACAAGAAAGTAAGAAGTGCAACTTTCACTATTTGCAGATAATATTATTCTATATATAGAAATACCCTAAAAACTACAACAAACTTACTAGACAAATTCAGCAAAGGGGCAGAGTACCAGAACAACATGCAAAAATCAATAGTGTTTATATACAATAGTAATGAGAAATCTGAGGAGGAAATCAAGAAAAAATCCATTTACAATATCAACTAAAGGAATCTAAGATCTAGGAATCAATTTACAAAGATAAGCAGAAAACTACAAAACTTTGCTAAAAGAAATCAAAGAAGATCTAAATAAATGGAAGGACATTCCATGCTCATGGATTGGGAGACTAAATTTTGTTATGATGTAAATTCTATGCAAAACGATTTACAAATTCAATGCAATTCCAAGAAAATTCCAACAGCTTATTTTGCAGAAATGGAAAAGCCAATTATCATATTTATTTGGAAGGGTAAGGGGTCCCAAATAACCAAAACCATCTTGAAAAGAAGAATGAAATTGGAGGACTCACACTTCCTGACTTTAAAGCATATTACAAAGATACGGTGGTCAAAACAGCATGATACAGGCACAAGCTTAGACATATAGACCAATGGAATCATAATGAGAGTTGAGAAATAACGCCTCACATCTTTAGCCAATCGGTTTTCAGCCAGGCTGCCAAGTCCAGACAATTGGGAAAGAATACTCTCTTCAATAAATGGTGCTAAGAGAAATGAATTTCCATATGCAAAACAAAGAAGAAAGAACTGTATCTCACATACCCAAAAAATAACTCAAAATGGTTCAAAGACCTAATTATAAGAACCAGGACTACAAAGCTCCTAGAAGAAAATGTAGGGAAGCACCTTTGGGATCTTATGTTAGACAATAGTTTCTTAGACTTTACACCCAAAGCACAAGCAATAAAAGGAAAAATACATAAATGAGACCTCATCATAATTAAAAACTTTTGTGGGAAGCAGATGTGGCTCAACTACTTGGGCACCCACCTACACCATGGGAGGTCCCTGGTTCAGGCCCAGTGCTCCTAAAAGAAGATGAGCAGTTGCCACCTCTGCCCCAACGAGCTAGACTCAGACCCTACCACAAAACACAGAGGCCACAAGCCAGCAGATGCCGCAGCCTGTGGGGAACGGATGTGGCTCAGGCTGTTGGGCCCTCCCCTCTCATGTGGGAAGTCCAGGTTTGGTTCCTCGTGCCTCCTGGAGAAGGTGACCAGATAGACAGCAAACCATCTGGGGGAAGGGAGGGATTAATAAAGTAAAATAAAATGTTAACAAGAAACTGAACTTAAAAAAAAAACAACTTTTGTGTTTCAAAGGACTTTATTATGAAGGTGAAAAGACAACCTACTCAATGGGGAAAAAAAACACAAGGGTTTGATATCCAGAATATATAAAGAATTCCTACAAATCAACAGTAAAAAGACAAACAACCCAATTAAAAATGGGCAAAAGACTTGAATAGACATTTCTTCAAAGAGGATATACAAATGGCTAAAAAGCACATGAAAAGATGCTCAACATCATTAACTATTGGGGAAATGCAAGTTATACCCATAATGAAATACTATTTCACACCCACTAGAATGGCTACTACTAAAAAAATGAAAATTACAAGTGTTGGAGAGGATGTGGAGAATTAGAGACGCTCATTCATTGGGTGGTAGGAATGTAAAATGGTATAGCTGCTGTGGAAGGCAGTTTGGCAGTTCCTCAGAAAGCTGAGTACAGAATTATCACATGACCCAGAAATCCCTCTAATATGTATATACCCAGAAGAATCGAAAGTAGGAACTTGAACAGATATTTGCACACTGATGTTTATAGCAGCATTATTCACAATTGTCAAAAGATGGAAACAACTCAAGTGTCCATCAACTGATGAATGGATAAACAAAACGTGGTATATACATACAATAGAATATTAATCAGCATTAAAAATCATGTTGAGTGAAATAAGCTAGACACATAAGGACAAATACTGTATAATCTCACTGATATGAAATTATTAGAATAAGCAAACTCATAGAGTCTAGAATATAGGTTTCCATGTGCTGGGTTAGGGTAGGGAATGGGGAGCTAATGCTTAATTTGTACAGAATTTCTATTTGGGTTGATAGCAATGTTTTGGAAATGGATGGTGGTAATGATAGCACAACATTGTGAGTGTAATTAACAGCACTGAATTATATACATGAATGTAGTTAAAAGGGAAATTTTAGGTCATATATAGATGTTACTAGAACAAAAATTAAAAGATAAAACATAGGACTGTATAACACAATGAACCCTATTATAAACAATGGATTATAGCTAATAATACATTTATAAAACTTTTCTTTCATGAATTATAACAACAGTACAACACAAATGCAAGGTGTTAATAATAGGGGGGTATATTGGGAAAAAATACACCCTAATGTAAACTATGGACTATAGTTAATAGTTTAATTATAATATTCTCTCAAATATATGGTAGTCATGCAAAGTGTTAATAGGGTTTGGGTTATGTGGGAGTGCTGCATTTTTATACCGTTTTTCTTTAAACCTACAACTTCTCTAATTAAAAAATTTAAAAACACACAAAAAACAAAATAATACAAAAATTGTAGGTATTAGTATATGGCAAATGCATAATATAATATCTATGATAAAAATATGGCTCATTAAATGAAAAATTGTTTATTAAGTTCCTAATAATGCTAGTAAAACATAAATACAGATTCTTAAATAAAATATCTTGATTTTCAAAAAAAAATTAACATTAATTATTGGAGACCATTGGCTGAATTTGACAAGTTACACCAAGAAAGAGATCAACTCATTCAGGAATAGATAGTTCCCAAGCTGCAATGAAAGGAAATAGAGAGAATCCAGAAAAGTGGAGACTTGAGAAGAGGTTGAGAAGAGGAATGTCTTCTCAACTTCTACCTGTAAGAGATAAAACTGAAAAGACTTTTGGGCAAAAAAAGTGGATTATATGTTACTAGACTAAAAATAATAATAAAAAAACCACCATAGGACTCTACAACACAAACAGTGAGCCTATTGCAAATGATGGACTATAGTAAAATTATAAAATGTTAATAATTGTATAGTACAATTATAAAAATGTCCTTTCATGAATTGAAACAAATATACCACACTAAAGCAAGGTGTTCGTAATATGGAGGTCTATGGGAAATCTGTATTACATGCATGATCTTTTTGTAAACGTACAACTTCTATAATAAAAAACAAAAAGGTGAATTACAACTCAGTATTGCAGAAAGGACCAGTCACGAGAGTGACCCTCAAACCCGTTGTTAAAACTGCCTAACAGTATATCGCAGAGTAAAGACCAAAATTACCTTGGGAAGCCCAGTAAATTCTTTCAATCAGATAAATTGATAAAAACGGTATATTTCTCCTAACAAAGCCTAACAAGTTCAATATATTCAAAATTAAAGATAGGGAAGGAGAGAAAAAAAGTCATATGAACCTTAAGTATGTCTAGAAAAGAGCTGTCGGTGTATATATTACCACAATATAATTATTATTAAAATAAATTATCACTCTTATTCAATATACTATTAATAGTTCTAGCCACTACAAAAAGACAAGAAAATGAAATAAATTGTACATAGACTGGAAAAGAATAATCAAAACTGTCTCTATTCACACATGATATTGTTATTTACCTAGAAAGGAATCTATATAATAAATCCTGGAATCATTAAATGAGTTCAGTAAGGTTGAAGGATACAAAATCAACACTCTAAAAGCAATAGTATTTCTACATACTAACAATACAGAAGTTGAAATTTTAAAAAGTTAAAAATTACAATAACTCCAAATTTCAAAATGCTTAGGTATGTATCCAACAAAACAGATACAAGATTTTTATGGTTAAAACTAGAAAATGCTGGTGAAAGATATATTAACGGACCAAAATAAATGGCATACCTTGTTCATGGATTGGAAGATTCAGTATAGTAAAGAGGTCAATTCTGCCAAATGGATCTATAGATTTAATACAATTCCAATTAAAATTGCAGCACAATATTTTTGTGGATTTAGGCAAGTTGATTCTAAATTTTGTATGGAAAAATAAAAGAAATGAAATAACTAAAATTATTTTGTAAAAGAAAAATTAAGTTAGAAGAATTATATTACCCAATTATAAATTTAATTATAAAGTTATGATCATTAAGCCAATGTGGCTTGATGATTAAGGGATAGACAAATGAATGAACAGATTAGAGTGTTCAAAAATAGACTATCCAAAGATGGCAATTTTTTTTTTGACAAATTTGCAAAACAAATTCAAAGCAGAAAGAAAAGCCTCTTCAAAAAATTGGTTTTGGAATAATTGTCATATATAATTATTTATTCATATACCAAACATATTTACAACAAATCTCACAATTATACAAAAATTACTTAAAATTGATCATATATCTACATTTAGAAAATTTTTAAAAGAAAATGTAGGGGAAAAACTTCTTGACCAGAGCCTAAACAAAGAGTTCTTATGCCTGATCCCAAAAAAAGCATGAAAGATAAAAGAAAAAAAATGACAAATTGGATTTCATCAAAACTGAAAAACAAAACAAAACAACACTCACAAAAAAGCACACCAGTGTGCAAAACACGCTGCTGAAATAACAAAAGAGGCACACTACGGTTGGGAGAAAAATATCTGCAAATCACATATCCAATGAAAGATTGTGTCTAGAATATGTAAAGAACTCTCAAATGTCAACATTATAGAATCAAATACCACAATTAAAAATTGGACACAAGAACAGACATCTCACCAATAAGCATATTCAGGTGGAAAGTAAGTGTATGAAAAGATATTCAACTTTACTAGCACTTGGGAAATGCAAATCAAAATGATAATGGGATGTCACTACATAACAATGAGAATGGATAAAACAAATAATTCTGATGGTACCAAGAGCTGACAAAGCTTGTGGAACAACTATCACACTCATACACTGCTTGTAGAAATGCAAAACGGTATAGTCACTCAGGAAAACACTTTTAAAGCTTCTTGTAAGTTTAAACATGCTCCTACCATATAATATAGCAATCCTACTCTTGGATATTTACTCCCAAGTGTCCTTCAGTGGGTGAAAAGATAACCAGTTGGGGTATATCCAGACAATAGAATAGTAGGGCATTGGAATAATGAAATACTAATACATGAAATAGCTTGTATGTATCTTAAAGGCATCATGCTGAGTAGCAAAAGTCAGAGACAAAAGGTTACATATTGTAAAATTCTATTTTTATGACATCCCTCCAAAGGTATATATAGTAATGGATAAGAGGTAGGTGCTTACCTTGAGTTATGGATGAGGGGAAGGAGTTTACAAAGGGATAGTACAAGAGAGATTTGTGGGATGATGGAACTTTTTGGTATCTTGATTGTAGCGCCAGTTACACAAATCTATATATGTGTTAAAATTCATAGACATGCACATAAAGAAAATGTAAATTTTACTGTATAATAATTTTTAAAGTATGGTGTTGGGACAAAAACTAAGGCTGTTAGAAATCAGTATAATGGTGAGGGGGGCTGGTACTGACTGGGGAGAGGGTGACATGAGAAGGACTTGTTGGACAGGTAGTGTTCTATTTCTCAATCTGGAGGCTGGGTACCTAGGTGTACTCACATTATAAAAATTCATTGAGTTATACACTTAGGATTAACACACGTTTCTCTTCATGTCATCTATTTCAATTAAGTGCTATAAAATGCAAACAAAAATAAATAAGTTGCCTACTTTGTTTTCAAAAGAATTTACTGCATTATGAGCTTGGACTATAAAAAGCTGTGGCTGTTTGAGATTAAAAGGACTCTTAGGTATCCTGCTTTCTACAGGCATGGGGAGGCTGAGAAAAGCTGCTCAGCCCCAAAGCCAGAAATATTTCCACTGGCCATGTAAGATGTGGTCAAGGAAGACCCTTGATCCACGTTCCCCCAATGGTAACAGTTTGCACAACTTTAGTACAATATCACAACAAGGAAATTAACATTGATTAATCCTTAAGACTTATTCAGATGTCAACAGTTTTATATGTATTAAATTATGTGTCTGTGTGTGTATTTAACTCTATGCAATGTTACCATGTAGAAAATCATTGGATCATGACTATAGTTCACGTACAGAATAGTTACATCACATGAAGAGTCCCTATGTTGCCCTTTTATGACCACAGAGTTTCCCTCCTGTTACCTCTCCCCATCCTTCATAGGTGACAACCATTAATCTGTTTCTGATTTCTAAAATTTTGTAACTTCAAGCTATGTACATGAAATCATACAGCATGAAGCTTTTGGGATTGGCTTCTTTTACTTGGCATAATTTCCTAGAGATTCATATAAGTTGATGCATGTATAAATAGTTTGTGCTCTTATATGGCTGAGTAGCATTTTGTGGTTTGGAGATGCCATGGCTTTTTTAAAAAATTAAAATTTCATTCATTATACAAGTCATTGTACCTAGCCTCAGGGCATTACAAAGAAAGCTACTGTGAATAGTTATGCACAGGTTTTAAAAATTCTATTTCTCTGGGATAAATGCCCCCAAAAGATGCATTTTTGTTTTGTAAATCTTAATAGATTTTCAAATCCCTTTTATGAAACTTGGCCACAAATTTCTATTTCTTGGGATGATATTGGTAATTCATATTTTCTTCAAGATTTGCACACATTCTAGGCTGACTATGAGTCTGGACACATACACAGAAGTGACATGAAATGGCTTGGTAGAAAATATAAGGTGGAGAAGCCATAAACATTGCTTGAATTTTGAATACAATCCCCAGAAACACAGATCTATGCACAGGAAGTGGAACCTTACCTTGCTCAAAGATTTGAGCACAATTTCTGACCAATCATTAACTAGCTAAACAGATGCTAGAGTGAAAGCAAGGCATCATCATCATCATCATCATCATCATCATCATCATCTACCAAGAACAACAACATAACCTGAGCAATAACAGTAATAGCCATACAATATATATAAAATAAATTTCAAAGATTTAATCAAGATAGTACCAACTCAATAAATAAAGAATTGCAACAACACTCATCTGGAAAAAGTCAGAATTCAGAGTGGCTACAATATGTTATTTAAAATTCTCAAATTCCAACAAAAATTTATAAGACATGCAAAGAAACTGGAATGTATGACTCTGTTCTAGTTTCCTAGCAATTAAAACAAATAACATGTAATAGGTTGTCTTAAAAATGGAAATTTATTGGCTAACAGTTTTGAGGTTAGAGAAGTCCAAAACTGAGGTGCCAGCAAGGTGGTGCATTCTCCCCAAAGACTGTGGTATTCTGGGTTATCTTGCAGGTGATCCTTGGTCCTTGGCTTTTTGTCTGCTCCCTGTGACTTCTCGCTCCATCTGACTTTCACTCTGCTTAAAAAGGACTCTAGTAATCTGGATTAAAGCCCTACCTGATTCAGTTGGGCCATATGTTAACTGAAGTAACATTATGAATTACTCTTATTTACAAAGGGTCCACACCTACCAAAAATAAGAACCAAGACCAAGAACATATCCAAAGTGTGATAGACAATTAAATCAAACACAGACATACTCAGGAGAAAAGCAGTCAATAAATATTGTCTTAGGGGGCCTGTGGTGGTCTGGAGTTATATGTACCCCAGAAAAGCATGTTCTTAAATCAAATCCATTCCTGTGGATGTAAACTCATTGTAAGTAGGAATTTTGATGAGACTATGTCTGTTAAGGTGTGACTCACCTCATTCAGGCTGGGTCTTAATCCTTTTGCTAGAGTCCTTTATAACTCCTTTATTTATAATGAATAAAGAAAGAGAGAGAGAAAGCCATAGAAGCAAGAAGCTGAAAGCAATGAAACCCAGAATAGGAGGGACAGACCAGCAAACACCACCATGTACCTTGCCTTTTGGCAGAGGAGCCAAGAATGGCTAGCAACCTGTCTTCGGGAAGAAAACATCATTTGATGATGCCTTGATTTGGACATTTTCTCAGCCTCAAATTGTGAGCTAATAAATTCCCATTGTTTAAGTAACACATTTAACAGGACCCAAATGTTGAACTTAACAAAGAAAGTGTTTAAATCCACTATTATAAATATGTCCAAAGAAGGAAACAAATCATGATAAAAATTAAAGAACATATGATGGCAATGATTAAACAAAGAATTTTATCTGAGATAAAAAAAATTATATGTATTTAAAAATCCAACTGGAAATTCTAGAGTTGAAAATGTAATAACTATAAAATTTAAATTGTCCAGTAGAGAGGCCCAACAGCAGATTTTTTATGGCAGAAGAATCAGTAAATTTAAGGGTAGAGCAATATAAATTATCCAATCTGAATAACAGAAATAATAATAATTAAGAAAAATGAAAGATGCCTCAAATACCTGTAAGAAAACATCATGTATCCCAATATGTGAATAATGGGAATCTCACAAGGATGGGGAAAGAAAGGGGTAGAAAAATTATTTGAAGTTATAATGGTTGCAAACTTCCCAAATATATGAAAATATTACTTAACAATACAAGAACAACAACAAACTCCATGTAGGATAAATGCAGAGGCCCATTAGTAGATGTATCATGGTCAAACTGCTGAAAGCCAGTGAAAAGAGAAAAATCTTGAAAGCAGCAAGAGGAATATGACTCATTATGTATAAGGAATGATGATAAGATTAACAGCCAACATCATATCAGAAACAATGCAGGCCAAAAGGTAGTGGAATGAGACACTCAAAGTGCTGAAAAAAAAAAAGAAAAGAAAAGAAAAAACAAACAGCCAATCAAGAATTTTATATCCCAAAAAATCACCCTTCAAAAATTAATGTGAAATAATTGACATTCCCCCAAAAAGATGAAATAATTTATTCCTAATAGATGAGCATTAAAGGGCATTCCACAGAATTTTTCAGCCTGAAAGGATATGACAACAGACAATAACCTGAAACCACAAGAAGAAATGAAGGACTCCAGCAAAGATAATTGTGGCAGATTGAATCACATCCTCTACAATGACATGTTCAAGCCCTAACCCCTGGACCTGTTGGTGTAAACGGATTTGTAAATGGATGTTTAAGACCTTGTTAAGATGAGGCCAAACTGAAGCAGGGTGGGTTTTAATCTAATATGACTGAAGTCCTCATAAGCAAAGAAAATTCAACACAGTAGAAGCTACAAGAGAAGACAGAAAGAAACACATTACCATGGGATGGAGACAGTGCATGCCAGCCAGCCAACAGAACACTACAGACTTTGGAGAAGGCATAGTCTGTCAGTATCTTGATTTTGGACTTCGTACCTCCAAAACTATGAGACAACACATTACTGCTGTTTAATCCAACCAGTCTGTGACATTTTTGATAGAGCTGCCATGACAGTAATTATGCAGATAATAAAAAACAAGTTCAGTAACATCCCAGGATCAAATTTTAAAACTTAAAAATCAATTGTCTTTCTACATACTAGGAACAAACAGTCAGATAATGATTTTTTTGTTTTTTGTTTTGTTTTTTTAAATATATTTTTATTGAAGTATATCATTCATACATGAACATGCATAAACAATAAATATATAGTAAAGATTGTGAACTTACAAAGTAAACATACATAACATCGTACAGGGGTATCATACATCACCCCTCAACCCAACACTTTGCATTGTTGTGAAACATTTGCTATGAACTATGCAAGAGTATCATCAAAATATTGCTACTAACTATAGTGCCTATCTTACATTTGGTGTATTTTTCCTCCAACACACACTATTTTTAAAAAATATATTTTTATTACAGAGGTTGGGAACTTGCAAAACAATCATACACATGTGTAGAATCACCATACATCACCCCTTCACCAACACACCACACTGTGGTGGAACATTTGTTACAGATTATGAGATAATATCATCAGACTATTGCCACCAACCATGGCCCATAGTGTACATTTGGCACACTTTTTCCATACACTTCCATTATCAACACAGTACATCTTTGGCATTGATACAAGAATAATTATAGTATTGTTGCTAACCACAGTCTATAGGTCACACCAATTGTAGATTTCCCTTGCTAATTCACATTCCCACCACCCTGCAGTAGTGATGTACATCTGCTCTAGCTCACAGAAGGACACTCTTGCATCTGTACACTCAACCACAATTCTCATCCACCACTGGGTTCACTGCGCTATTCAGTCTCTAGATTATTCTTTAGCTTTATTTCAATTGACATTTACTTCCTCAGACTACCCTTTTCAGCCACAATCCCATTTATAAACCAGTCGCTACTCACTATAATGTGTTACCATCAACTGTATACATTTCCACACTTTTACCGTCAAGTTAATTAAAGCTTCTACATACATTAAGCATCAGTAGTTCTTCTCAACCCTCCTCTTATCTCCTAATAACCTGTACTCTAGGTTTTAACTCCATGTGTTTATTCTTCATATTTAGTTCATATTAATGAAACCATGCAATATTTGTCCTTTTGTGTCTGGCTTACTCTGTTTAGATGATGTCTTCATGATTCATCCATGTTATCACATGTGTCCTGTAGCAGTTTGTCAGTTTGATGTAATTATGAATTCCAAAAATAGATATTGGATCATGCTTGTAGACTGGTCTGCTAGTCTGGGCATGATTAAGTTATGATTAGGACATTAACTGGGACACGTCAGTAAGGCGTTGAGCCCCACCCCTTGGTGGGGCAGGAATCAAATATAAAAGGCATGGCAAAGAACAGAGTTGAAGCAGTTTTGATGTTGGAGTTCTGGTGAGGAAGGAGAGAAGGCCCCAGGATAGAGACGAGCCATTCACCTGAAGCTTCACAGCTGGCCTTGTGGAGAAAAGCAAAGCCTAGAGAGCCTTATAATCTACAGCTGACCTTGTGGAGGAAACAGAGGAGCTAAGCCTGGAGAGAAACAGAGTCCTGGGAAGAAAGGAACCCAAGAAGCCTGAATCCTGGCAAACGTCGTCAGCTGCCTTGCTCCAACACATAGCAACAGACTTTGGTGAGGGAAGAAACTTATGCTTTATGGCCCAGTAACTATAAGATTCTACCCCAAATAAGTACTCTTTATAAAGACCAACAGATTTCTGGTATTTTGCATCAGCACCCCTTCGGCTGACTAATACATGTCCCAATTTCATTTCTTCTTACTGCAGCTTAGTATTCCATCATATGTATATTCCACATTTTGCTTATCCATTCATTGGTTGATGGACACTTGGGTTGTTTCCATCTTTTGGCAATTGTGAATAGTGCCACTATGAACATCGGTGTGAAGATGTCTGTTCATGTCATAGTTTTTAGTTCTTCTGGATATATTCCTAGTAGAGAAATTGCTGGATCATATGGCAGTTCTGTATTTAGCTTCCTGAGGAACAGCCAAACTGTCTTCCACAGAGGCTGCACCAGTTTACACTCCCACCAACAGTGAAAGAGTGTTCCTATTTCTCCACATACTCTCCAGCACTTAATGTTGTCTGTTTTTAAAATAATGGTCATTCTATGCGGTGTTAGATGATATCTCATTGTCGTTTTAATTTGCATTTCCCTAATAACTAGTGATATGGGACATTTTTTCATGTGTTTTTTGGCCATTTGTATTTCCTTTTTGGAGAAATGTCTATTTAAATCTTTTGCCCATTTTTTAATTGAATTGCTTGCTCTTTTATTGTTGAGTTGTATGATCTCTTTATATAGAATGGAAATCAAACCCTTATCAGATATGTAGTTTCCAAATATTTTCTCCCATTGAGTGGGCTGCATTTTCACCTTCTTGATGAAGTCCTTTGAATCACAGAAGTGTTTAAGTGTGAAGAGGTCCCATTTATCCATGTTTTCCTTTCGTTGCTTTCGGTGTAAGGTTTAAGAATCCACCGCCTACCACCAGTTCTTGAAGATGTTTCCTACATTTTCTTCTAGGAGCTTTATTGTACTTGCTTTTATGTTTAAGTCTTTGATCCATTTTGAGTAAATTTTTGTATAAGGTGTGAGATAGGGGTCTTCTTTCTTTCTTTAGTCTATGGATATCCAGTTCTCCTTGCACCATTTGTGGAATAAACTGTTCTGTCCCAGCTAGGTGAGTTTGACAGGCTTGTCAAAAATCACTTGGCCATAGATGTGAGGGTCTGTTTCTGAACCATCAATTCAGTTCCATTGGTCTATGTATCTATCTTTTTGCCAATACCATGCTGTTTTTACCACTGTAGCTAGGTAATATGAATTGAAGTCTGGAAATGAGAGTACTCCATGTTCACTTCTCCCTTTTAAGATGTTTCTGGTTATTCGGGACCTCTTACCCTTCCAGATAAACTTGATAATTGTGTTTTCCATTTGTTTATAAAATGCTGGTGGAATTTTTATTGGGATTGCATTGAATCTGTATATAAATTTGGGCAGAATTGACATCTTAATGATATTCCAATTCATGAGCATGGAATGTTCTTCCAATTATTTTGGTCTTTTTTAAATTTCTTTCAGCAATGCATTATAGTTTTCTGAATACAAGTGTTTTACAACCTTGGTTACGTTTATTGCTAAGTATTTGATTCTTTTAGTTGCTATTGTAAATGGAATTTTTTTCCTCACTTCCTCCTCAGATTGTGCATTACTAGTGTATAGAAACACCACTGATTTTTGTGTATTGCTCTTGTATCCTGACACTCTACTGAAATCACTTATTA
>JAQZBX010006802.1:0-52177 GCA_029593785.1 Cabassous unicinctus | reverse complement strand
TACCCAAGCCTTCTGACCCCAAGCTCTTTTTAAGTGTTAAATCAGGGTATTTCCATCATTTTGTAGGTGTAGAGATACTTCCTTGGTACTCTGAAACCAAAACAACTGATGGATGGTTTATTCCTTTGTTCATTTATTCATTCCTTTATTCACACTGGGATTCCAATTTGTACCTAAGTATGTCCATTTTGGCATCCAGACATTCTGAGGACCAAGTCGAAGAAAAAGAGCCAAGGAGGTGACTAGGAAGAAGCAGCAAGAAAAGAATGAAGAAAACCAGGGGAAGGGACTCCCAAAATCTGAGGGAGAGTGTTTTGAAAGAAAGAAGTGGCGAGCAGCATCAATGATGCTGAAAGTCAAGAAAAATTAGGAAAAAACAATGCTCATTAGATTTAGCAACCTGGAAATAATTCCTGACATTAGAGAACAAAGCTTATAAATGTAGATGCCAAATTGCAGTGGATTAAGGAATGTAGGGGAGCTATTCAAGAGATACTGTATTCATAGGCTACTGTTTCCAGTGATTTGATGGTTAACAGAAAAGGTTTGTAATGGTAGCTCGAGTGGTGGATGCTACCCAGACATAATGTCAGGTCATGTTTGGGCGACTTTATCATGTTTAGAAATGGAATAAAGCCTTCAGTTCAAGCTTTACTTGACTCTCAGATTTCTTCATTGTAAACATTTTAGGTAGCCTCGGGTCATTTTCTATATCTTCTGTTATAAACGCCTTTGCAATTTAAGGGCAAATTCTTCTCTATATAGCTTTATTAAAATATGATCGTTTTTCCCTTTCTTCATTCTCAAAATGTCAGTTATTTAAACGTTTTCTTAAAGAGAGCAGACTGGTTTTTTTTTTCTTAAGTGTTCACTATGTCATTGAGAATCAGGCAAAAGGAGCACAACACAATGCGAAAATATATAGCGTTTTATGTGATGAATTCCAAAGAAGCATAAAATAAAATTATCAGGGAGTAATGAAATAGAAAGAGAGAAATATGGATCTGTAATTGCTGTTCAGAGACTCAGAAATCTAATCAACACAGTTTAAGTGAAACAAATACATCTTAATGAGTCACTTAGCATCCTCTTGAGATTTCAGTACATAAATATTTCAAACCAGGTAACTTCAGCACCTCTACACCAGTTTTCCAGCAAAAAGCATTAGAAGAATATAATGCCAGTTCTTTTCCTGCCTAAACTATTGGGAGATTATAACAGAACTCTATAATAAACCTCATTTCCTATATATCTTCCTTGATTATTCATTGGCCAGTTGAAAAGCTACTAACCTCTCTTTTAGAGGGGAAACTTTTAGAGGACAGAGACTGTTCCTTTACAATTTCTGGCATGACCAAATCCCAGGAATTCACACAGTAAATATATTAAAATGACAACTTCTTTATAAACATCCTTATTTTCTATATGGATCACCTTTCTTAAAATGTTATGTGATTACTGAGATTTTATAGACAAAGCTTTATTTTACTCATTATCCATAACAGTAAGTTATTAGCTAAATCTGTTTTAAATGACATTTAATTTTTTTTTTACTTGCAGATATTAAATCTTTGGGTGGAAAACACATGGCCTTGTTGGAAGAGGAAATTCCTATTAAGATACTAATAACAATGGGGTTTAGTGACCAATTTGAAGTGGGGAGAAAGGAGCTGGGTAAGAAGGAGAGAACATAAAAATTGAAACGAAGAACTTTAGCAAGATGAAGAATTTAGGTGAAAGGATTAACTTTTGGCAAAGAGGGACGCATACTAATCTGAGAGAAGAAGGAAGGGGAAGAGAATGGGTCCACATACACTTCAGTTTTGACCATGAACTTCTTCATAAAATCTGCAATAGGCCACTGGCAAAGAGTAAAGGGATGGTGGCAGAGTTGAGGAGGTTAAAAAGAGGAAAGATTTAGAAAAGCTGTTGTAGGAAACATAACAGACTGCCAGAAAGAAATTTTCAAGCAGTTATAAGGACCCAGATGAGTTTGGAAAGCATGGATTCAGTATAGTTTTGTGACTTAATCCTTTAACTTACAAAAATACACTTCAGGGAAGCAGATGTGGCTCAACTAGTTGGGTGCCTGCCTACCACATGGGAGGTCCCAAGTTCGGGTCCCGGTGCCTCCTAAAAGAAGTTGAGCAAATGCTGCCCCCGCCACAATGAGCCAGATGCCACCCCCACTGAAACGAGCAGATGCCACAAGTCAGCAGACGCTGTAGCCCTTGGGGAGCGGATGTGGCTCAGGCTGTTGGGCAGTCCCCTCTCATGTGGGAGGTCCTGGGTTGAGTTCCTAGTGCCTCCTGGAGAAGGTGAGCAAACAATGAGCAGACATCTGGGAGAGGGGGGGATAAATAAAGAAAAATAAAGTAAATAAATAAATCTTCTTAAAAAATATACTTCAAAGCAGAAATGGAGAACATAATCCAATGAATTAACGCATTGCTCATAATAAAATGGACCTGGGCATGAACTTTTATTGGTGTTCAACTTATGTGGACAACTCACAGATGGTACGTGTGTGTTGAGTGAGTGAACGAGTGAATAAGTGTACCTGTTTCTTCTCGATGTTCATTATCAAGATGATTATTATTGCTCATTTTTGGGGCTTTTTGTTGAGAATGGCTACATATACAGATGTGCCAATATGTCACAGAATTGGTGAACACCTGGGGAGAAAGAGTCACTATTTCTTAACAGGAGAATTCTGGAAAACAGGTATACAGAGTTGTGATTTTGGGAAATTACTAAAAGCTTTGCTGCAGTTAGAATTTCTCTCCCTCTGGATTCAAAGTGGGATATTTTCTTATCTAAGAATGAGAGCTAACACTATTGCATTTGGATTATTGCCAAGCACTATTTTAAGCACTTCCATATAGTATTTCTTATCATTTTTGCAATGACTTTAAAAGGTAAGCACTATTCTCGCCTGCATGTTACAGGTGAGAAAACTGAGGCATAGAATAGTCAAGTAAATAGCTCAAGGTCACACATCAAGAAAATGAAAGAGCTGTGTTTCAAGCTTAGTTGTCTGACTTTAGAGCTTGTATGCCTAAGAACTATGCTAAATATATATTTACTTATTTAAAATAATTAATTCAGAATTTTGTATTTTAGAAGGTTATTGGAGGACAACACTATGGATGGTCCCCAGGAAGAACTTACAAGAAAGTGTTCAATACTTGCCAAATTCAGAAAAGACTAACTTTACAAAGGGGTAAAAGAAAAAAAAAAAACTTTAATGGATTTAGAGGTAACTTAAGTCATTATTTCATGTGAGGAATCTTTTCCTTTGCTTCTGGAATCCAGAATGCACACTGCCCAGGCATATGAGAAGGTGTGCCAAGGTAGACTGAGATTCAGAGCATGATCTTGGCACAAGCTCTCGGAGTATCATTTGTTATTCTAGGCAATAATTTGAGCATTGTGATATACAAAAATTATCCTTTTTTTGCAGGAACATAAAACTAGTATAAATTTTAAGCTAAAACTTGGGATTCACCCTTTTCATGATCTTACACTCTGTACAATTAAAGGGACAGTAGTAGAAAAACGAACAGTCCTGTTCCAGGACAATAAGTAAGCCTGGCAAATTTCTTGAGGTTGTCAAGATACAATAATGTTATCTTTAGGAAGAAAATTTTAGGAGACCCAAAGAACTTTCAAGCATACGGGGACTGTATTTCCTTTACCTCCATTTCCTGAGAGTTTGAATGATGCATGAACTGGAAGGACTTCGGTTTGCATTATAGGAAAGGGAGAGCCCAGTCCAGCACATTGTAATAATTAATTTGCCATCACTGCTCTGTACTGAGAATACAAGTGCAGAAAGAGAAGCCGAGACGTAATTGCTGACAAATATGCTGTGTGTATTGAAAACCAGCAGATTTGCAGCTGTCTCCCAGACTCCCTCATTGTGCAAATTTACAATGAACCACAAAAAGGACATGAGGTAAATGTAGGGTATATGCCACCAGCCACTTTGATGAAATATCTGGGGCACAATTTAATATGAAATATCAGCTGTTAAAAGAGACCAGCTGCCTATTAAGAAGGATGACTCAAGCTAAAAACTCTAACTCCTATTTTATAATGAAGGGTTGCTGATATATAAACCTTCATTTGAATAAAAAAAAAAATGCTGGGTTTGAATGTATAATGGAGATGCATCAAGCTTCTAAAGATCTGAAAAAAACTATTTTTCTGAGCCTAATCACAAGTCAGAAACTTCTTTGGGAATCCAGCATGCAGAAACTTTATTAGAGGACTTATTTTGATCCCTAAATCTTTCTATTTACATTGCATGGAATCTGGGATATCTTAGAAACAAAAATCCAAAATTTTTTACATAAATGACCCACCACCACTTCTGTTTTCAGGTTCACATAACTCTCACTTTCAGAATTGCTAGATGTAACTGATTCTTGAATTTTCTGAGGTTTTAAAGTGCAAATCAACTTAGTTCTGGGTATCATCCGCTGCCAGCTTAGTTGTGAGCTTTCTTTAGCCTGAGGAAGTTAATTACCACATATCCATCTACTTTCCAGATTCCAGACTTTTGTAGCTCTCATCTTCCTTTTTAGTTCTCTTTCTTCTTGAGGGAATAAGATGCTGTAAGTGGCCTTTCAATTCACCATGTTAACTGGAAGTCTAGCAAGGTTTTAACAGAAAGATATTGGCTTTTAATGTTGAAATTCTGAGTATCTTGACAATAATAAAGGGGAAATTGGGGGACTAAGTTTATCGAATTCTGTGAGCAGAAAGCTCTGGGTTCTGGGCTTCTAGGTTCTTGGCTTATGCTGCACAAAGGAATTTAAGGACACACCATAGGGTGGCAAGGGAGTAAAGAGTTTATTAAGAAACAAGAAAACTGGAAAAGTACATGGTCCGAGGCATGGACCACGGGCGTTTTGCAGAGTGAGACACACATGTGGGTCCCCAGGTCAGGCACTTTTTAATGTCTTTTCTCCTTCCCCGTCTTCATTTTGGGGTGGGACCCCAGCTGTTTGCTGTTCTGATTGGTTGTCCTACCTGTTAGCTCTCAGAGGGGCCAATGGTGAGGTCTTTTGTTTGAAGGTATCCAGGGCTTCCCCTTGATCCCAAATGGGATTCTTATTCTAAATGGGATTTTCATAGCTGGGATCCATGGGATCTTTCTGGTAGTCTTCCCCTGAGGAGGTTTCTAGGCAGGGTTTCACGGCCATGTTGTCTGTCGGCCATGTTGTCTGTCAGCCATGTTGTCTGTCGGCCATGTTGTCTGTCGGCCATGTTGTCTGCTTGCCTCAGCCAACTTCCCCCTTTCTCTATACTAACCTGCCTCAATTCCACTGCATCTATGTGGAAATAAAAATCATCTTGTTTTTTATAAACTTTGTATTCCTGTGACCTGTGGTAGTTATGAATTGCCTCTACTTTTTTGTAAGATTTTTTCCAATCCCTTGAAAATTCATATACATCTGAATTTTGTCTCTGTGACCCTTTCCCACTGACAGATGATGTATTACTTTCTAGTCTATACTTTCACTACTACATATTAAAATGGTTTTAGTTATAAGCAGCAGTCTCTTAAAGGGCAATATGTCTTTTCCCAGCCCTTTTTTATACCTTTGTTTATTAACATTTGTTTCATTAGTTTGGAGTTATGTCAGATTATTAGTCCATCTAATCCTCCTTGCACTTCAGCTCGCCTGAATACAAACGTTCTACTGAGACTGGCTAGTTCATCTAAAGGGATATTATCCTAGTTTCCCCGATGCTAGCAGACATATGAGAACTCACAACCCTCCAAAATATCCCCCATAAGATTGAACAGTCCCTTTGGCTATTGTCATTTCTAAATCAATGGTGCTCAAAAGTGGCCCTGGTAGCAGAGATCCTTTGACTTGGTTCCCTATTCCCCAGAGAGTTCAATTCTCCCTCATGATCTTGGGGCCCTGTGATGCCTCCATTGTTTTCTCTGGACCCCTTTCCTTCCCTCCTTCCCTCCCTTCCTTCCATCCATCCTTTTTTCCTTCTCTCTTCTTTCTTTCATTTTTTTTTCTTCCTCTCGTTGTCTCTCTTTTCTATCAAACTGAGGTCATATTGTACACACATTTTGGATACTTTTTTTTCTCTCGAAGCATTTGCCCATGCCGTTAGCCATTCTGTGAGAATACCACTCAAAAGGCTGATGTTCCACCATTAAAACTTTAGGCAATTCATGTGACATCACAGCCTCCTTTTCCCTCCCACTTTAAACCCATGTGCATTAGCTCCCATTCTTGGATTCCTCCTGCCTGTCTCTGGGAATGATGGTCCTCTCTTTCTTTTCAAGTAGAAACTTGAGTTCATAGTCCCCAAATTTCTCCATTCATTGACTTAAATCCTTCTTTTTCCTTATGCCCTTTGATCTCTCAATCTCTACACCACCTGACTCTGCCTAATCATCTTATCCCTCCAACATTAATACCCAAACCAAATTTCCTTTGATTTTGCTGCACTCCTAAAGCATTGCTCTAACTCTTTCTTATCACTTACACTCAACTTATCTCATTTCCTGAACACCCCAACTGCTCTTTAACCTCCTTTTATTCCCTTCAAACTTTTTATTTTGAAATAATTTCAAACTTACAGGACAGTTTGAAAAATAATATAAGACACTTACAGAGAACTCCCACATAACAAATGCGTCACACCAACACAAGATATTAGTAATGGGGAAACTGTGGGCAGGGAGAGAGGGGAATATGGGAACTCTCCATTCTTTCTGTGCAATTTTTCTGTAAAACTGCTCTAAAATAATGTCTATTAATGGAAAACGTAATTATATTCATCTCACAATAGTGTAAATCCATAAATGTTTATAGAATATGCTCATCAGAGATATCATCAAGCAGAATCCTGGCATATCATTGCTTCCTTTTTCTCCACTGTAATTTGTATTGAGAAGACTTTTTACAATATCATAACCTTATGTTTTAGAATATTGGAAATAAACTAGACAATGTATAAAATATCACTTGGCTCAGTCTTTTAGGATTTTTCTTCTTAATTTGCTAAACTTCCGCATCAGTTAACTTCTAGTCGGTTGCACTCAGAATACTTTCTCCTTCTACCAACTATCACTTACAAAGTCCTCTTTATTTCTCAGCCCTGCCAGTTCTTCTCTTATTAAATTGAAGAATTTGAAGACTTACAGTAGGAATTACTAGTCCATTCCCTTAGGGGACATGTGCTAAGATTAATGAAACGATAGACTATGGAGGCCTCTGAATTGTCACAAGAAAGGTGCTGCAAGAAATTCAAAGTCTCAGTCATCACACTGAAGTGGCTTCATTTCATACTTTGTCAGGAATAAAAATATGGCATGAAAATTTCTCATGAAATCTAGGTAATTGCTCCTGGAAGAATAGGTATAAAGTTCATTTCCTGAAATTGGGATATATCCATTTACTGTGAGCTTTAACAACTGGGAATCTTCACTGAGCCACATAACACTAGCCAATGTCATAACAGATAATTGCGTAGTTGTATGTGACTAGATGGGTTACCATACAAGCAGAATGCCCATGCCTAAGACTATTGGAAAGACTTTATACATGACCCATGGTCCTCATCAATTCAACCCAGGGAAAGTTTAAAGAACTACAGTATGTAGATGAAGATATAGATAGAAGTTGGTCATTCTGGCCATCAGTCAACCGTAACCATACCAGGGACACTCCTCCAATATTGGGCAGCTCTACGCTTCTCTTTTGGAACAGAAACGTTAGTATAGAATTTTCAAGAGACTAGTGATTCACTTCTTTCTTTCTCTCCAAACATTTATCAAGAGGCCAGTACTTTATCACTGCTTCTGGGTCTTATAAAGTCTAGCAGTAACAAACATTCATGTATAAAATGGTAGTCTCCTCTCCATTAACTTAGAAAGAAAAAGGCTCTGGAATAATTTACCCAAAACTCCATCTTCAAGCTGTTGGTAACGTATTTGGCAAAAGCTAATCAATGCAAGGAAAGTACATAGTTGCAAATAAGCACATTGCATAAATAACACAATACCTTAAACGACTGGTGACAAATGACCACTTGAGGGCACCAAAGCAGAAGCAATATGAGGGTCTTAAGCTATTTACGTACTTACAAGAGCTGCTTACTTTCTTTGACTCTCTGATGAGAGAGATGGTCTTTGCTTCAAACACCACTGCAAAGTAAGGACTATCCTTTAAACCGGGAGATCCGATAAGATGTATACTTTTACATTACCATATTTGGCTACACCCAAACCTTAAACAAAGCTAGGAGTTTCTGCCATCACATGGAAACATGCACCTTAATTTCAACATGGACTTTACATGAAACCAAAACTTCCATCCAAATCCATTGGCTATTGCTTAATTAATTTTCTCTCACAGTTATTTTACCTTTCCACTAGCATTTTTCCATTTCTCTGACTCCACTCTACAATAAGAGGTTTAAATTCCAATTATTTATCCTGAGTGACATTACAATGACAGATATAGGCCATTTTACACCAGCATATAACATGCAGAGCTGTGTGGGAGAGAGTGTGGTCTACAATGTGAACTATGGTCCGTGCTTAGTGGCAGAGCCCCAGGATGCATATATTCATTGCAGGTGATGTGCCACACTAATGAAAGATGTTTATGTGGGAGGTTGTGGGAGCTGTGGGAAGTGGGGAACATAGGAATCCCTATAATTTTTGTGTAACATTTATGTAATCTAAGCATCTTTTAAAATATTTTAAAAAAATAAAAATTTAAAAAAAAGTTAAAAAAAAATTCCAATTATTACATTAGCCTCAAAAGACATAGTACTTTCTCTAAGTGCTACAGTAATATGATGAGTACTTCAGTCCTTCTTTCCTCTCTACACCAATAGACTTTTTTTTTCTTTATGAGGTACCAGGGGCCGGGGATTGAACCTGGGACCTCATAGGTGCGAAGTCGGCACTCAACCACTAGGCCACATCGGCTTCCCTGAAGTGGTTTTTTCCTTTGTTTTGCTTGTTGTTCATTTTTTGTTTTTTCAGGAGGCATCAGGAACTGAACCTGGGACCTTCTATGTGGGAGGTGGGCGCTCAACTGCTTGAGCCATATCCATTCCCCCCATACCCTTCTGAGATGACATGTTTTCGGTCTCATGTCTCTATATTTAAATTATTCATTTACATATGTTTTCACATTAAATTATGAGCTTCTTGAGTGCAGGAACTAATGAGAAAAGAAGAACATGATTACTTATCTCAAGCAGGCACCCTATTAGGTTAAACAGTATTACAAGAGTTACTAGTAATGCAATGTCACAGTATGAGTGGCCAATAGCAACACCAACCAATGGAAATAGAATGAAAGTCACATTTGTCATCTTAAATTTTCTAGGAGCCATTTTTAAAAAGTAATTGGAGACAGGTGAAATTATTTTCAATAATATACTACTTCAACCCAATATATCCAAAATAGTATCATTTCAACATGCAATCTTTATAAAACATTTATTATGAGATATTTTTCATCTTCCTCCCTCTTGGAAATCCAGTGTGCATTTCACAATTATAGGACATATCAATTCAAATGCTATATTTTTATCAAGAAAACTTGATCTGTATATAGATTTCATAAAATTTACAGTCAAAAAAGTAGAGTCATTCCTTGCATTTTCCAAATGCACTTAAAAGTTTTCTGATAAATAAATTGAGGGCCAAAAAATTATTTTCCTTTAATATTCATATCCACATTAACAAAACTGGTTCATTTTATTTTAAAAAAAATGGTCGGACTTTGAAACAAAACATCAATTTCAAAACTGCATCTTTCCCAGTAAATCATTAATTTTTGTCAAATAAGTACTGTTAATATTGAATTCAATGACTGTTGCATGAATTGAAAAGTAAGTCTAAATATCAACAAGGCATTCTTCAAATATTTCTTGTGATTTCGAAGTCAATTTAGATAACATTGACAATTACCATTAAGATCCTCTGCACACAGATTGATATAAAATGTGAAAAGTCTTTATCACTTCTTTGTATTATGAAGAGTTTCTATCTCAGCATAAGTTCTTATACATGTCCATCTAGCTAAAACAAGCTTTTCCTTTCCTTGGAGCTTCAAAGTTAGATTGCTCATATATAGTGTGATATTAGCGAGAGAATGTAAACCATATTACCATTTGGTTATCTTTAACTGCTGAATACTTAGCAAGCAAATCTTGATGTGGAATTAACAGCACAGTCAGTATTTTTAAAACTCTTCCATGACGCAACCAGTGAACATTGGCAAAGCACCCAGGACCATTAAACCATTGTTTTCTATTTCTTTCAACAGTTCCCCAAACCAGCAATGATTCATTGCACATGCCCATATATACTGAACCATTTTAACAAGCGTACTCATGACACTTTTTGTAGAGTCCATTTCAGACAATAGAACACACATAATATGTATCATTGAATGGAATGAAGCAATAAAGTAAATAAAATCTCTTGTTTTGGGGAGCTGGTGTGGCTCAGTAGTTTGAGTGCCTGCTTCCCACATAACAGGTCCCAGGTTCAATCCCCAGGACCTTAAAAAAATTTTTTTTTGTTTTGTTTTAAAATTCCAATGTACTAGAGCACTGCCATTGTGAGAGGAGCTTATTTTTTCATATCTAGCTTAAATTCTTCTTTGGAGATACAAAATATTCAGGAATCTCAATGCATGAAGCCATTGCCAAGCATTTCTTCATAGATTTGGAAGTCCTTTGAGACAAAAGTTACTCACACTGCTAATTGAATGTCTCTTCTATTACAAGAGTCAACTAAAGTGAAAAAACTATATTATTGATTTTTCCAATTAATATTCAATTGATCATTAAAAATGTTAGGGAGGTCTTGAATTAATTTTGTTGATTCTTTTTTGACTGTTGAGAGGAAAGTTCTTGCCAAATTCGCTATGTAATTACTGAACATGCCTCTTAAATTTGCCCAGTTTATTCTTTCATTTCTTTGCAGTCAATTTTTTTGTTCTGCTTTGCTGCAGCCAATTTTGATATAACTTATTCCAGTTTCTCTCTCTCTGTTATATTCATCAGTGAGATAGCTGCTGCATCTATGCTTGTTTCCACATCAGCATGCTCTCATTTTGAAGTTAAAAATATATCCATTGTTATATTTAATTAGGAGATTAATTTAATTATATTATAGTTAAATATGAATAAGTATCTCCACTAGATAACCGATTTTGACATACAGAGATCTCACTATAACTTGTGTTATTTTTTAAAGATTTACTTACTTTATTTTATTTTTATTAATCCCCTCTAGATGGTTCTCTTGTCTGTCTGCTCATTGTTTGCTCACCTTCTCCAGGAGGCACCAGGAACTGAACCCAGTGAATCTGAGACTTCCCACATGGAAGGCGAGTGCCCAGTGGCCTGAGCCACATCCGCTTTCCGTGGACTGCAGCATCTGTTGGCTTGTGGCATCTGCTCGTTTAGGCATCTGTTCATTGCCGTGTGTGTGGTGTCTGCTCGTCTTCTTTAGGAGGCACCGGGACCTGAACCTGGGACCTCCCATGTGGTAGGCAGGTGCCCAACTGGTTGAGCCACATCCGCTTCCTTGTACTATCTATTTTAAAGATTCAAATAAACACATGGCAATGTTACATTCGTTCACAGAAACCGTCATTGGATCTGAATCAGTCCATTGACACTTAGCACACAAACGATGTGTTTGTCTGGCATACCAAAAACAGCACACAAGCCCCCCTGCACACTACAAACAACAGCAGTAGCTTACTTCACTTTATCAAATGCAAGTAAAATACAGTCCTACCCAAACAATAAAGTTCTGCTTAAGGAAAATATCTTTTACACTGCTCCAGATTTTAAATTCACATGTAAATTCATCAAAACTAAATAAAGTGAAAAATTCTGTTGCTCAGTCCCATTGGTCATGTTCAAGTGCTCAGTAGCCTCACGTGGCTGGTGGCTGCCCTACTGAACAGTGCAGCTCAAGAATGCACATTTCCCAAGATTAGGGATTGAGCTTAATGTCTTTATTGCCATGGTACCCATCACATAAACAGTTATGGATTGAATTTGATATCCTAATGCCCCATTTGATTAAGGATGAAATAAATGCATGTTTACAAGTGCTATAGATTCACTGGAAGGCTTCACAAAACATGTGAGAGTTCCCTGGTATTAAATATTAAAGACAGAAAGGCACAGGGAAAGGGCATTCTAAGCAGCTAAAGAACAAGCACAGATGGGACAGAGTGAGACAAAAGAATGGGTGTAAGAAAAAATTGGAAAGTTAGATTAAGGTCAGGCATGCAAAGTCTTCATGGCCAGGTTGCAGGAAAGGATTTTACCTGAAAGGTGATGCAATCACTGAGGATTGTGGAACAAGAAAGCAATATTATGAAAGACACACTTTAGAAAGATTGTCCTGGCAACACTGCAGACAGTGCATTGGTGAAGAAGAAATTAGAAGAATACTCCTGTAATTAACATAAGAGTCAGGCAATAAAGATATGCATTATGGCAGTTGGAACTAAAATGAATGAAATAAATGTGAACAAGGCATTACAAAGGAAGTCTCTTGGAGCTTGATTGAATATAAGACAAGGAATAATTAAAATGATTTCTAGTTGTCTTAAAAAGCTAGACGTGAAATTACCACAAGACCCGGCAATTCCATTCCTAGGTATATACCTAAAAGAATTGAAAACAGGGACTCAGGTAGATACTTGTATACCAATATTCATAGCAGCATTATTCACAATAGCCAGAAGATGGAAACAACCCGAGTGCCCATCAACAGATGAATGGATGAATAAAATTATTCAACCATGAAAAGGAATGCCTTTCTGACAACTTGGATGAACCTCAAAGACATCATATTGAGTGAAATAAGCCAGACACAAAAAGATCAATATTGTATCACCTTGCTGATATGAAAAAATTATAATAAGCTAATTCAAAGTCAGAAGCTAGAATACAGGTTACCAGGGGCCAGTGTGTGGGTAGGCACTGGGGTGTTCATGCTTAATTGGTTCAGAGGTTCTATTTGAGGTGATGGAAAAGTTTTGGTAACGGATGGTGGTGATGGTGGCACAAGAGTATGAATGTTATTTACACCATGGAATTATATGTTTGAATGTGGTTAAAGGGGGGGATTTTAGTTTGTATGTATGTTACTACAATAAAAAATTTTAAAACATAGAACTGTACTACCCATGAACCCTAATGCAAACTATGGACTACAGGTAATAATATAATTATAAGAATATTGATTCATCAGTTGTAACAAAGGTACCACATTAATGGGAAGAGTTAATAATAGGGAAAACTCTCTGTAGTATGGGTGGGACAACAATAGGAGAACTCTATCATTTCTGCATGATTTTTCTGTAACCTACAACTTCTCTAATTATATATATATATAATTATATAATATAATAAAATTTATATATATGTAAAATTGCTATGTGTATATAATGGATATACGTGCTTCATGAAAAAAATTCTCAGTTTTCAATGTCTAAGAGAAAAATACCTCAAGAGTTGAAAATATTTCTTATTTTATTCTCCACAGATCCTTAAATAGAAGCATGGAATTAGAAGATAATTGGTAAGTATATGAACTAAGCAAAAATGATTTATGCATGAGTGTCTGTACAAAAAGAATCTAGAAAAAGAAACATTACCACTAATTTCTGAAGATGAACATGTAATTCTAACAGCCACTGAGATCTACATTTTCATTCTTGATAATGCAACATGAGACTATAAAAATACATACGACAATTAATTTTTATAACCAATTTACTCACTACTTAAAATTTATCTTTAATTCTTTCTCTACTACAGATATTTCTACAAAAATTTAAAGATTCAAATGAAAAGTCTGTGCATTCAGCTAAAAATGAATTTAACTTAAATGATTGAAAAAATACAAAAATACTATTTAAATTCTTTTACACATAGTAAAATAAAATATATGGTATTATACTTGGAAAAATCTAAAGTGGCATAACCATTTATAAAAATACAAGTGTAAAATAAGTCTCCAATTATGCATAGATTAATAGACAGGAAACTACACCAAAATGACAACATGGTATATGTTTATGTGTGTTGAAACTTGGGGGGATGCTTTTCATCCTTTTCTCTTTGTCCAAAATGTCTACAATGAGACTGACCTGTTGTAACCAAATATAAATACAAGACTTTAAAAAGAAAGTTCAAAATAACTTTTTGAAAGTTTATATTACTTCTGAATTTTCTGG
The DNA here is from genome assembly GCA_029593785.1 of Cabassous unicinctus. NCBI lineage: Eukaryota > Metazoa > Chordata > Mammalia > Cingulata > Chlamyphoridae > Cabassous > Cabassous unicinctus. The sequence goes on along the minus strand of JAQZBX010006802.1, from coordinate 37,901 downwards.
GGTCAGTTTAAGTCAACTTGCCTACTCATGCTGGGGCTCTGACAAACTAAGAGTTGGACACGGAATTCAAAAATTTAAGAGCAAAGTTCTCATACTATTACCTGAGGTTTTAATGACGTATGTTTGTATTTAGATAATTAACTGGCAAATGAGAAGAGCACACAAATGAATGAATTGAATTATTTCAATGAAGGCATGAGATACCTAAAAATCGTCAAAAGAATGACATAAGAGAGAAAATTGGTTTCATTTAATAAACGCTGGAAACATTGAGTGAAAAACCACGTGTTCTGATGGCAAAGATGCTGTCTTTATACCTGAATACTTTTTAGAACATATATCCAGTGTACTGTATAATTTTTAAAGAGCCAATCTTATTCTTGAAGCATTTCTTTAATAAAAGGCAAATTATATACTAATAGAACACAACTGTTTGCACAAAAATTCAGTGAAATGACTTAATCATCGTAAAATATTTATCTGCTTGAGTGAATCAACTATGTACTCAGTTGAAATTGCTTTAGTTCTCCACTGACACTTACCCATTTGATGTGGTCTCTGCATTGATTTCTCAAATGCTCTTCTGAAATGCAACAGCCCTGGAGAAGCTTTGGATGGAGACTCTGTAGTACCAATTGAAATGTACAGATACATACTCCAGGGAAAGTAGCAAGCAAGGGAAAATAAAATGTGTGAAATGCCTTGGGCAAATGCCTCTTTCATTCACTGTTATATATTTTTCTTGGGGAGAAACTCTTGGAAGAATTTGAGAGACAAAATTGAAATTTAAAAATATATGGGATGCATGCAGAATCAAAAAACAAATGACATTACATTTAAAAAAATAATCTATGAGTCCCTAATGATATTCTATATGGAACAATGCCAGCTAATAAATCTAAAAAGAACAATAAAACTAGAAAATCACAGTTTCTCAACTATCAGTGGGATAATTGATTTAGGCAAAAATATTCAGTGGATGCGAAAACCACTGGCTAAGGTTTTTTTGTTTTTTGTTTTGTGAAACAGGGTATTCACAATTTTAAAATATTATCTCAAAAATTACTAATTAGAAAGTGTAGAATGACATCTTTTCATGGGAGCCAAGCAAGAGATCAAATGTGACAATAATGGGACAAAAAGTTACAATTTGCCCCTAATCACCATATCACCTATGTAGCATTTTGCCAAACACAATGTTATTAATTAAATCTAATCATGAGGAAACAATCAGACAAATCTTAATTATGGATAAATGCAAATTGTGAGACATTATGCAAAACAACTGGCCAGGATAATTAAATAAATTAATATCATAAAGGAAAAGTGTAGAGGAACTGTTGTAAATTAAAAGCCTTCAATTAGATTTTGGATCTGTAATGAGAAAAGAAAAGCATAATCTAGAAAGGATATTTTGGGAGAAATTTGAATAGGGACTTTCTATTCAGCATGATTGAATCAATATTAAATGCATTGAGTCCAACAATGGCATTGTGGTTTTGTAAGAGAATAGCCCACTCTCAGGAGAATAGAATATGTGCATATGTGTGTATGTGTCTATAAAGATAACACAATGCTCTTGTGGTAAAATGTCAGCAATTGGTGAAGTCAGGTAAAGGGTTCGGGGATGTTCATTTTTCATAGTTGTACTGGGTTGAAGAGTGTCTTCCAAAAATTCATGTTGTTGGGGATTAGTCATGTCCCCCATAAAGGCATGTTCAGGTCTTACACCCCATTCCTGTGGGCGTGAACCCGCTTTTAAATAGGACCTTTGAAGATGTTGTTATTAGTTAAGGTGAGGACTTACTTATGAACAGGATCTTCAAAGATCCCGTTCAGATGAGGCCCCGGTGAGTCAGGCTGGGCCTTGATCCACATGGCTGGAAGCCCTGAAAGTCGATTCAGACGAGGTCAGTCAACAAAGGGCAGAAATCAGCAGAAGCCAGAGGGCAGCGGAAAGCAGAGCAGCAGACAAAAGGAGAGCATGGTGGCAATGTGACGGAGGACTCCCGAATGCTACAGCCTCCAGGAGAAAGTAAGCCTGGCCAATATGTATGCTCTGAAGCTTCTTTAATGTCTTCTAATTTTCATGAAGGATGAAAAATCTTCTCATTCCTAGAGAGATGTTTAGTTGGTTTTGATTGCTGGTTGCCTAGACTGTCTTGGTTTACTCTGAATTGCTTTGTGTGTTTCAGCTGCTTCCTTTTGTGTTAGATATTGCAAAAACAGTTGGGAAATCTTTAGCAGACCATGTGTATAAAGGATTGAGGCACTCATATGCCACATGGAAGCTTGCCTGTGTGCCCACTGGTGGGCTTTACTATAGGAGATCATGCTGGCAATTCTTGGGGTGTTTCCTTGGGGTGACTTCCCCTTGAGTCAGAAAATTTCTGCTATAGTGGAGGGCAAAGGGTAAAGTAAGACACCTAGACAATTAGCTTATCTTTATAAATATTTTTGGATAGTTCTACAGTTTTCATCTCTGCCCATCCCCTGGCAACTACATAGATCCATGCTGACTCATATTCCTAAATTTTTCTGGAGCTCTGTGGGATAAACTGTCTTGCTTCTGTGCTTTCCCTTACTACAAGCTTGGTTTAGTTCTCTTTGCTGGCTCCCAAAATATCGTGCTGTCAAATCCTCTTCCATTTTGTTTATTCTTGCAGTTTCATCCCTTATAATTTTAGTAAAATTTTGAGTAGGAAAGGATATAAACATGTGCACACTCTACCAGGTTTAATCCAAAGTCCTATACTCTCTTCAAAGTTATTTTATGACTTAAATTTTCACATCTAACTTTTTAGTCCAGTTATTATCAGATCCAATGGTCCCTTATTATGACCAATATTTTGTAATACTTCCTTTATCTTGAAACACACTTATACATAAATAATCTACTAATACCTGTGATTTCAATTAATTTAATACATTGATTATAATATAAAGGAGAGGGAAGGAAAGTAATTTGTAATAAGAAAACATGATTCAATATTTCACTATTTGGGTACAAATACATTCGAATGCATAACAAAACAGCCAGATGTTTATCCCTGAATATAGACACATCATGAATGAGACAGCTGGAAATGTATGTTGTATTGGAAGTATAAGCAACATGGTGGACATTAACGCTCTGATATTCATTTTTGAAAGGGTGAACAATGCTTGGGAAAATTTCTAACCAAACAAAACACAGACTTCTTTCTTTTCACGCGGTATTGGTGCAGGCGAATGAATCATGTCCCCCACAGAGACGTGTCCAAGCCCTAATCCCCAGCCTTGTCGGTGTGGACTCACTTGTAAATAAGATCTTTGACGATCCTATTTGGAGAAGGAAAAGTTGAATTGGGTTAAGCCTTAATGCATTAGACTGGAGTCCATGTAAGGAGAGAAAACCTAGATGCAGACAGAAGACTGGGCAGAGTAGAAGCCAGAAACCAGAAGTCAGAGAAAGAGGCAATGGCCATGTGACAAAGGTGCAGATGTAAGCCACAGAGCCCCATGGGCTGCCAGCAAGCCAGCACAGAGAACTACAAACTCCAGGAGAAGTAGGGCCTGTCGAGACCTTGATCTTGAACTTCCAGCTTCCAATACTCTGAGACAATAAATTCCTGTTGTTTAAGCCAACCAGTGAGTGGTATTTGTCATAGCAGACCTGATAAACCAAGGCAAGCTACATTTCTGATAAAAAATTCATGAAACATAAAGCTGAGCAAAACATACTTTGTGGTTATATGCAAAAAAAAAGAATTCAGTTTGAGGCTCCAAAAATTATAAAAGTTTTTCCAACGTACATGAATATGCCTGGTGGGGTATTTGAAGGTTGGGCAGGACTCAGGAAAATTCTTTGCAGGTCTGACCAGGCCTGCACATTGCAGTATGTTGGCTCCCACCAGGGGCACTCTGATGTAGGGGGGCGGGGGCGTACCCAGGAAGCCAACTCTGAGATGCAGATTAGAGCGCAGGACTTTATTAGGGCCGTGCTCTTGGAATCCACACTGGCAGAGGGGAAGGGAAGAGAGCAAGATTGGGCAGAGGGAGAAGTTGGTCTGTGATGCAGTCTCAATGAAGGCCTTAGCTGAGCCCCATGGGATGCTCTGAAGCTGTGAACCTTCCAGCATGGAGAGAGGGTTGGGTCTTTATGCCCCACATCAATCAGTTCTTGGAGGTGGGCTCTCCTGGAAAGGGGCAGGCCCTTGGACAAGGCATCTCTCTGTAGGAAACACAAGGTGATAGGGTCTGACAGCTGGAGGAAGAGACCCTTCATGCCTTGAGGGGGCATCTGGGCAGCAGAAAACAATGTCCACCACATACTCCATAAACATTGTGACCATAAAACTGAGAATCACCATTTTAATCTATGCAAACTTTAATTTGCTATGTTTTCTGCCAAAATGGTGGAGGTACTCAAAATTTTTTATTTTGTTTTTCAAGATGATGTATGGAATCATTTTTTAGTTCTTTACCCCAACATCTTCTTCCACAAAAAAAGACTCTGAAGGTTGGGAGTTGAACTATATTAAATTTATAAATTAATTGACTTATTAACAATATTGTCTTCCAACCCAGAAAAGTGGAGAGTTTTTCATTTATGACTAAATAAAGCAAATTGTTTTTAGTTTATTTTTAAAGATACCGTATATTTCTTATTAAGGTTATTCATAGGTATTTCATATATTTTTTTCCTTCTGTAAATAAAATTGTACCATAACACTTCTAATTGTTCTTATTAATTTTATTTTACATGCAACATAATATTAATAATAATAGCAGAAATAACAACTGACATTTATTGACTCTTTATTATATATCAGGAAATATTGTTAGCACATACCTTAAATGAATTATATTTATTCCTCATCATAACCTGATAAAGTAGATATTATTATCTTTACTTTAGAGGTGATGAAAAGAATATCTAAAACATGGTCTTCAGAAAGAAGACGACAGAACAGGAAAGACTCTGTTCTATCTTTTGGGGATCGAATCATGTCCCTACAAAAGGCATGTTCAGATCCTAACCCTTGGTCCTGTGGGAGTGAACGTTTTGTAAATGGGACCTTTGAAGATGTGATTAGTTGAGGTGTCCCAAACTGAATGAGGGTGGACCTTAATCCAATATGGCTGAAGTCCTTTCAAGCAAAGAGAATTTAGACACCAGTAGAGAAGCCACAGGAGAAGCTAGAAGCTAGAAATCAATGGAAGCTGGAAGAGAAAGAAGATGCTGCCATGTACATTACCAGGTGACAGAAAAGCCAAAGAACCCCAAAGATTGCCTGCCAGCTAGAAGATACTGACCTGGGGAAGAAACACCGTGGCCAATAAATTCCTGCTGTAAAGCCAATCCATTGTAAGGCATTTGTTTTAGCATGTAGAAAGCTAAAACACCATCCCTTTGGTCTATTTGTCTATTCTTGTACCAGTATTAAATTGCTTAATAAGTCCTTAAATATGGTATTATAAATTCTTCAACTTTGTAGAACAACTACAAAGTTTGAACATCTTCAAACATCTTCTTTAAGATGTTCTTTGCTATTCTGGGAAAACTTTAATATCAACAATAATTTCCACAGATATACCTTCCTGCAATTTTTATTGGTATTGCATTGAATTTATGGATTAATTGTAGAGAATCAATGTTTGTAAATAATTATTGAGATTTCAGTGCTATGAACAAGGTTATCTCTCCATTTATATATGTTTTCTTTTCAATTTCTCTCATTTTTTTTGCTCACTGTGTAAAATATTACACAGTTAGCATATTTCTTCTAGGTATCTGATGTTTTCTGATTCTCCTGTATATTTTTAAAATCTAATTTTCTTGTTATTTTTTGCTGGCATAATAAAATAGTGGCATTATATCTAGCAAACATACTAAATTTATTTATTTATTAGATTGTCAGTTCTAATAATCTATACAAAGATTCATTTGGATTTTCAACATGTACAATTACATCATTTACAAGTAATGACAGTATTATTTCTTGTAATCCTTATGCCTTTTAATTTTTCCTTTGTTTTATTACACTGGCAAAGCCTCTAAGACAATGTTGAATAAAAGTTGTGAGAGCAGACTCCCAGGTCTCATTCCTTATCTCATGGAAAAATCTTTCTGTGTTTTGTCTATAAGTATGATGTTAATGTAGAATTTTTGTAGATACCTTTTATCTAATTTAGGACATCTCCTTCTATTCTTAGTTTGCAAAGAATTTTGACCATGAATGGGTTTATTTAATCAAATGAATTTTCATTGCTACTAAGATGATTATATGGGCTTTCTTGTTTAATCTGTTAATGCGATGAATTACACTGATTGATTTTCTAGTGTTTAAGCAATTTTTTATTCCTAGAATAGTCAATTTGGTCATGCTTTATTGTCTTTTTTTGTATTTCATTGGTTTCAATGGGCTAATATTTTGTTTAGAATAGCTGCTTCAATAGTGATGAGATACATTGGACTGAACTTTTCTACACTTATGATAGTCTTGTAAAATTTGGGTATCACTGGCCTCATTTAAAAACTAATAGGGGGAGTGGATGTGGCTCAAGTGGTTGAGTTCCCAACTCCCACTTGGGAGATCCCAGGTTTAGTTCCCAGTGCCTGCTGAAAAACCAGAAACAAACAAGAAGCAAAACATATGAAAAAACCAACTCAGGGAAGTCAATATGGCTCAGTGGTTGAGCGCCGGCTTCTCATATACGAGGTCCCAGGTTCAATCCCCAGCCCTGGTACCTCGAAAAAACAAACAAACAAACAAACAAAAAAACAAACAAAAAACAACTAAGGGGAAATTATTTCTTTTCTATTTTCTGGAAGAGTTTATGTGACATTGATATTATTTCTTCTTTAAGGTTTTGGAAGAATTCAATGTTGACATTATCTGAGCATGCAGATTCATTTGAGAAAAAAGTTTTAATTACGTATTCAATTTAAAAATAGATACAGGATTAGTTCAATTTTTCTACTTCTTTCTCTGTCATTTTTTGCTGCTTTGTTTTTCTAGGTGTTTGTCTATTTTCAAATTCATTAGCATAAAATTGATCTATTTTTTATTTTTTAATGTTTGTAGGAGTGGAAGTGACACCTCCTTTTTCATTATTTCTCTCCCTCTTTTTTTTTCTTTGATCAGTTTTTCCAGAAGTGTGATGATTAAGCTAATATGTCAACTTGCCCAGGAACTGGTGCCCAATTTTTTGGTCAAGAAGCACTGGGGTAATTTTACTGCAAGAAAGTTTCCTGGACTTAAATCATCAGTGAGGTGAATGCATCTATGGCTGGTGACATCTACAATCAAATGAGGAGATTGCCTTCAGCAATGAGACGTCTCAACCAATCAGTTGAAGACTTTATTTATTTATTTATTTATTTTAAAGAATTGAATTCTTTATTTGCAACATCCATAAATGTTGCTATTTTATATTTCTATCCAGGAAGGCAATTTTCTCCTATTACCGTTTTGTTTCCTTTTTTATAAACAACAACTTGAATTCTATTGCATGAAAGGGCTACAAATATACATGTTAACCAAGCAGAATACAGAGATTTTGCTTTACAACTTGCACCTAAGATACCAACACGTAGCTGGTTCATTAGTTGTCATAGCAATTTTGGAACTACTGCCCAGGCTATACATAGTAGTTTACACTTCCAGCTCTCATGTAGAAAGGATGATTGTGATATGGGCTGTTAACTACATTCCTGTGAAGCCCAGCTCCATTACAAGTAAATGTGTAACTTCCAAGTCTGCACAGATTTTAATGGTAAAACATCCAAATCTAATGCAATTGTCCTAAACAAGTTTTGTTGTTTTTTTTTTTAACAACAACAAAATGACATACTGCCATTCTGCCAGTAGATGGTACTACAAAGGATTGGGGGGTAGTAGTGGGGGATTTCCATAAGGGCAACAGTTCAAGTATAGGAAAAAAACACAAACAAACGTTTAAACCTGCTCTGAAAATACAAAAACTTTAAAAGAACTGATTTCAGCTTTCAGAGAGAGAATTCCCATCTCTACTTCGACAGCCAGTGTCTCCTGGGAAGGCATCGAGGACCTTCATCGGAGTCCCTGGCTTGAAGCCTGCGTTCGGAATTTGCACTTGTGCATCCCCACGGTCACATGAGACAATTTTATATAATCTCATAATATTTATTGATATCTCCTGTTGGATCTGTTTCACTAGAGAACCCTGACTAATATTAATTTTATTAGACTTAAAAAAAAACTTTTGATTTTGCTGGTAATTCTTTATTTACCTTTGCTTTCTTGTTTTCTGATTTTATCTTAACTATTTTCCTTGTATTTTTCCTTATATTTTCTGAGTTCCATCTTGTGCTTTTCTTCAAGTTTCTTAAAATTGATACTTTGATTATTTATTTTCATTCCTTCTTTCAAATATATGAATTTAAGATTATACACTTTACTCTAAATTTGGCAGCATCCCTCACATTTGATAACTTGAATTTAATTATTGTCTCTTCAGAATATATTTGCTTTAATCTCAATTGTGTTTTCTGCATTGCATTTATGGTTATTTAGAAGGTTATTGCTTAATTTTCTAAGTATCATTTTGTTGTCATTTTCTAGTTTATGTCTAATATTGTTGGAAAATGTGCTTATATTATTTCTTTTTCAGTTGTTCTAAACATGCTTTATGTTCCAGCATATGATCAATTTTGGTAAAAATTCCATGTGCACTTGAAAATAAAATATATTTTTCAGTATTGGGTGCAAATTCTCACTGAGATTAAAGAGTAAAACCAACCTAGAATATAGAATCAAATCTAAAATCAACTAGATAATAATAGTGTCCTATGGGGTTAAAAATTAATATAGAATTCAAATACCTAACAAAAGGATAAAAGGCTAGAAGGTACATGGACTTAGAAAGCTCTAACGTCTTTGTCTTGTCCTGAGTTGCAATAGCACTTATATATAATAGACTATAAAAGTGAAAAATATGTGTTGTAATATCTAGAGTACAAAGAGAAGGATATTTTAAAAGTATAACAAAAAAACTAATACAAGGGATAAAAAGTAATTTATCCAAAAATAATACAAAAAGGAGTTTAAATGGAAAATAAAGTATGTTCAATGAATCAGAAAAAAAAAATAGTAAGATGGTAGAGTTAAACCCAAGTAAATAAGCAATTATATTAAATTAATATATATATAAATGTTAGAGTAAATATTTCAATTAAAGTACAAAGTGGGTCAGACTAGGGAAAAAAGCCAAGTATATGATGTTTTCAAGGAGATAATAAAGAGAGTAAAACAATGATAAAAGATATGTAATGCACATATCCCAAAAGAAAATTGAATGTAATTATATTATTATCATTGAAAGACTTTAAAACAAGAAGATAAGAAATGAATAGAGATATTCATAATGAAAAAGAGCATATTCAGCAGATATATTTAACAAATCCTAAATCTGCATGTGCCTAAATATATAGTCCCAAAATATATAAAGCAAAATGGGAATAACAGGAAAGAGAAGCAAATCCACATCATAGATGGAGATATTAACATTCTTCTCTCTTGGTAACTGATTAGAGCAAGGAGACAAACAATTAGTAGGAATAGAATATCTGAACAACATGAATAACAAACTAGACATAATCTAATAGATGGGAAATGAAATAAGGATATCTGCTCTCATCACTTCTAATCAAAGTAGCAAAGCAGAGCCTATCCAGTGTCATGAAGCAAGAAAAAAGGAAAAGGCATAAGGATTGGAAGGGAAGAAATGAAACTGCTCTTATTTGTAAATGACATGAGTATTAAGATAGAAAATCTAAAAGAATCCATGAACTATTATAATTAATAAGTACATTTAGGAATGTTTCTGCTTACAAATTCAATATTCAGGATCAACTGTATTTTTACATGAATAAGAAATAATGGAAACATAAATTATCTGAAATGATGTCATTTACAATATCATCAAAAAAACTTCACATAACTAGAATAAATTAAACAAAAGGCATGTAAGAGTTCTATAAAGAAAACTATAAAGCATTGATGAGAGAAGTTTAAAATATTTAAATTAATAGATGAAAGTGCCATGTTCATGGGTTGGAAAACCCATTAATGGTACTATGTCAATTCTCTGAAAATTGATCTATAGATACAATAAAATGCCAATCAATGTCCTGGCAGGATGTTTTTATGGAAAGTGTCAAGATGATCTTAAAATGTTTATGGAAATACAAAAATCTAGATAATAGCAAAAACTATCTTGAGGAAAAAGGATAAATTTGGAATACTGACACTATCATGAATCAATGTTTATAATAAATTGTCAATATTAAAACAGTTTAGCATTAACACAAGCTACACAATTAGACCGATGGAACAGAATAGAAAGTCTAGAAATAGAGGCACACAGACATGAGCACTTGATTTTTGTTAAAGATGGTACTGAAAAGCAATGGGTAAAAGATAGTCTTTTCAATAAATAGTGCTCTTTTAAATATATAAAATAGATGGAGAAAAAGGAACTTTGACCTGTACGTCATACTTAACCTAAAAATCAATTCTACATCAATTATAGATCTAAATGTAAAAGGGAAAATAATCAAGCTTCTAGAAATAACATAGAAGAATATCTGTGTGACCTTGGGGTTAGCCACAAACATTTCTTAAACAAACCACAAAATTAAGTATTTTTATTCATTGAACAATAACAGTAAGAAAGTGAAAATTTAATCAACAGGGTGGGAATGGATATCTGCAATTCAGATATTAACAAATGACTGACTGGTGCCTAGAAGAAAGAAATACATACTAAAGCAGAAAAAAAAAAAAAAAAGAATAGCCAAATGGATAATAAACCAATGAAACTGTGTTCAACCTCATTTGTCATCGGGAAAAGTGAAAAGTAAAACTACCAAAACCTACCATTGCAGTTGGTAGTTCAGTAGAATAGTTAAAACTAAAACAACTGATAATACCATTTGTAGAACAAATGGAACTCTCTGTCATGCACTGCCGGCACAAGTGTAAATTGGTACAATCAACTTGAAAAATTGTTTACCAGTATCTACCAAAACTGAATATATGCCTGAATATACTCTATCACCCAGGAATGAGGAAACACAATGAGAGACACAAGTGGAAAGTGGAGGTGGCTCAAGCCAATAGGCACCTCGCTCCCACATGGGAGGTCCTAGGTTCAGTTTCCGGTGTCTCCTAAAAAGAAGATGAGCACACAGCGAACGGACACAGAGAGCAGACAGCAAACACAAACAATGGGGTGGGGGGTGGGGGAGAAATAAATAAATTGAATAAATCTTTGGAGGTAGAGGAGGAGGGGGGGGAGGGGAAAAGTAGAGCCTGGGAAGGATGATCAGAAGAACAGGACAGTGCAGGAAGAGAGATGGTGGAGGAGAGAAGGGCAAATTACCCGTACTAAGATGGTCAGGAGAAGCCATTTGGCAAAGATGAAAGGAAGAATGAAGGAGAGAAGAACTCAGCCAAGCAGATACCCAAGGGAAGAGTTTGAAGGGCTAGAGAACATAAAATTCCCTAAGGGGGAGCAGACCAGACCTGTCTAAGGAATGTACAAGGGCCTTTGTGGCTGGAGGAAAGGATGGTGACAAGGGTATCAGGAAGTAGTGCAGCAATCCAAGCAAAACATGCCAACGGTTCCCTCAGGACCCTTTCCCGATCTTCAGGTCAGCTTAGCAGTAGTGGAAGTAGGAGAAGTTTTTGTTTCTAGATGTATATTTATTTCCACTGATCCGATGGCCCCTGTTTTGATTACTATTGATGCCTCAGCCAAGGAACCAAAGCCAGAAGTCTTAATCAAGTCATGGTCCTTAAAATCGTTACTTACCTTTTCTTTTTTCCTCTCTTTGTAAATTGCTCAATGGCCACATCCTTAAACCTCAGCTTCTGTTCTTCTACCTTGACCTTCTACCCAGCAGACACCCAGTAATGCTAAAAAGAACCGAGCCTCTGTGGGGCAGGGAATAATAGAGGCTGTTTGAGAGGGGCACTGGAAATCAGATTTCTGGGTCCTTCTCTGTCCCTCCCTCCCTTTGCTGTTTTCCACTGCTCTGCCTTTGCTCTCACTAATGATACCTTTTCCATTTTTGTAGTTGTGCAAGCTGCATGGTCATCCCATCTTCACCCCACTTGGTGATTAGCTCTAGGCAAGCAGGGCCTCTCCTAACAAGTCTGCATTCTGCTTCCTTTTAAATGAGCCACTTAAGACTGACTCTTGTAAAAAACTTCCTAAAGGCTGAGAAAATAGCCAACACATTCCAAAACCCTGATTTTTTTTATCCCCGGTCCCATAAAGCTCCAGGTTTGTCTAAGGCTCAGACAACAGCTGAATCAGCCATTTTCTAACGTATAACATGGATTTCTAACTTCCCAGGTAGACATAAGGGCTTGTCTCTACTCTCACCACACCTGGGCTTTGCTAAATTTACCACCTAAAGTTTATCATTGCAACCACCCTCTGCCAAGTACAAATTTCTATGTTAGTCAGAACTCTTTTAGTTGCAAATGACAGGGAGGGGAGAAAAAAAAAACAACCTCAAAATGGCTCAAAGGCAATTTTTGGCTCACACAACTGCAAAGTCCAGGGCAGCTCTGGCATGAATCCTGGAGCTCAGATGATGTCCTTAACTCTACATCTCTTGTCTCTGCATCTTTTTGAGTTGTGTGGAGCAAAGCAAGTTAGCCATCAGCAGCTTAAGATTCACCAATGTCCTTGCTGAACAACACAGTGATAATATCTTCTTACTCCCAGAGTGCAGAAATGAATTCAAGAAAAGGCTCTGATAACCTGGTTTTCATCAGGTGCCCAATCCTTGGATGGATCACTGTTGCTGTGTGTGTGTGTGTGTGTGTGTGTGTGCTGGCAGAAGGAGGGGTTTCTTTGGCCAAACCGAACATTGGCTCCAATACATCCATCTCTACGATGGGGTGGAGGTGAGGATTGGAGTTGGCAGTGCACTAGCATTGACACCCCCACCAGAACCAGAAAGAATGTGAGGGGTGGTGCCCCAGCAGATGAAATGCTGGGCAGCTCAAAACATTGAACCTTTCAATAAGATTCCCATTAGCAAGTTTTCAAGCACTGCTCGCATTGTTTGTCTGTTTCTAGTTCTGGCTCATGGACTATCCAAGCCATTGCTGTGCTTTTCTGAATTCCAGACTCCACTTTCCATTTGTTTTAGCATATGTCTTATTACCTATGTTTCACTTCCAACTCGAATTTTTACCTCTCCTGATACATTTGGCCCTGATCACAATTTGAAAGTGCCTGTGTTTGACAATGCAAGGTGTCGGTGGTAGGATGATGCATGGGAGCCCTGTAGGCTATGCATGTTTGTTTTGTAAGCTCATAATTTTTGCTAAACACTTATGGTTTATGCATGTGCATGTATGCATAATATACTTCAATAACATTTTTTAAATGAAAAGAAAAAGACAGTGCCTGTTTCAACCATTACATTCTGCCACATAAATATACAGTGGTTAGCAGAATAGATTTTGGTGTCAGGAAGATCTGGCTTAAAATCTCTACCATATATTACCTGGGTATCTTTTAGCAATTTATTCAACCCCTCTAAGCCTTAGTTTTCCTAATCTATGAAAAAGGAATAATAATCAGACCTTACTTAACACCGTGTAAAAGCATTACATTATTAATCAGAAGAATTGCTGTTGGAAAGATGAAAATAATTACCAAAAAAAAAACCGTCTCTTTTAAATATAGACTGTTCTTGAAATTCATAACTTCTAATAGGTCACCTCATTAAGTTCCATGAGTAATTTTAATGCAGCTTATTTAGTTTTATGCAAGAATGAGAAATTCGGAGAAATACTGAGATATTCAAATTAGTTGTTGAGCAATATATCACACTGATATAAAGTATGACTTAAAATGTACCTATCCATGTTTTAATTATAATCATATTCAATAAATCAATCAAAAATTTATTAAGTACGAGGTGCCAGGCAATGTGCTTTATTTTACAAAAGGTCTAGATATAAAGGATCCAGTTTCTGTTAAATGGTGAGCATGCTATTGCACATTCTCTACCAGAATGAAATATTATGCAATTAGCCTAAAGGACTATTTGAGTGGATTGAAGGGTGAGATGCATAATGAGACGCTAATTACAGGGAAAGATCCTAGCTGCAGATATTTGTAGAATATTTCTTTTCTGGCAAAATGCAGAATATTTATGTGGCATTTACGTGAATCAAAGGAATTCTGGGATGAAATGGTGCAGTTATAGATTGTTATCCTAGAGGAAGTATTCTCTGTGCCCATTATCTCATAGTTAAATTTCATGTTCTTTTGTAATCCACCAAAATAAAAATGTTGGTTTTGCCACCTTTGTGTACAAGTAGAGCTGGGAAAAGTTGATCTTAAATTCTTTTCCACCTCAAAGTATATTTAATTTGTGGACAGTTGATGAGTAGTTTTCTGACGTTTGAAGTGTGTGATAAACAATTTCTCACCCACGGAGCAAAAAGGTAGAATCACTGATTGAGTAAAACACTTAGGTCATCTTCTCTGCATTCAATGAGTCAGTGTCTACTTCAAGGTGCCCCAGAATTTCTCAAACGGATGGACAAAAGCAACTCTCCCTCTCTCCTTGGCTTCTATCCTGCCCAACCCCTTAAGAACTTTGCCTACCATCTAAGTCAACTCAGGAAAGCCAAGCTATGCTAAATAGATTTTAAATACCAGGGAACTGGGGACTGAATTTTTTATGTTTCTTTAACAAGTCTAGGTGCTAAATATTTTCAGAAGCCGATTGTGGCACGTAGGTTTCTAACTGATTATTGTATATTCCAAACCCAAAATCAGGACCCATGGTCCAACACACAATTTGACAGTGGGGCAGAATATATGAAATCTAAACTGCTCCAGAATATCTCATTTGAATAGTGATGACAGATATACATCTGAAAATTATTTTAATAGTCATAATAGAAATATACTGTTGTACAGTACTTCAGTTTCCAAATTACCTTCACAAAAATTACCTTCCCTACTACACTGTGAGCACCTCAAGAGCAGAGGTTTTGATTCATTCATGTTGTAACCTGCAGGCCCAGCAAGTTCTTATCATTATGCATTTAGCAGAAAGTAGGTTAAATAAGTAAACAAATGAATAAGTAATTTCCTTCAACCCTCTCCAAGATAATATGAAATAGATAAAATATATATATATATAATTCCCTTTATTTAAAAAAAAAAAAAAAAAAAAAGGCATTTAGGAAAGATTAAATCACTTGCCCAGGTCAGGCAGCTACTAAGAAGTGGAGTTGAAAATTGAACCTCGGTCATCTGATCTTAAAGCATGTGCTGCCTCCAATTAAAATAAGTTGAAAGGGTAGGATTTAATGCACAAAGCTGAAAATTTAGCAGTTTTTGTTTTGCTTCCTTTTCAAAGCGATTAGCTCGTCGTGATAGAACTAGAGGCATTTTTTCCACTTCCAGTGGAAGAAGGAAAGCAAAACTCTGTGTCCTGGAGACCTGAGGTTTCTTTGCACCTAGAGAGAGAGTTGAAGGACCTTGTTTTAGAATGAGTGCACCCAAGAGAGCCGGATTTTCTGGGATAAGGCAGATTTCCCTGGCTTCGTGAGCTACAGCAAAGATCCCTACAGGCAGCATTGGATCAAACGGCACGGATGTTACTAGCAGCCTACCAGTGAACCACCTGGCTTTGAGCAGAGCAAAACAGAAGAGTAACAACCACAGGCAGAGATGTACCATAAATAAAAACACCTGAACGCTGCAGATTGGATTTCCTGAGAGGCATGGTAGGTTGAGGCTGAGCTAGGTTGAATTTCACTTAGAAAAATTAAGAAATTTGATGGTGCCTGCACCTGAGTGAAGCAAATTCCACTTACTCTACTTAAGCAAAGCAGGCCCTAAATTATGTTGTTTCCTTAAGATAGCATGCCAACCAGGCAGCAGAATTCAGAAAACATTTTGGCAAGAGACTGGATAGAGAAATTGTCTCCATCTCCTTCCAGATATTCTTTACACACTTCAAAAAGGGAAACGTGTCCTTTTTAGAATCATAACAACAGTCAACCAAAACACAGCATCTCAGTCACACAAAGCTATTTCTGGGCAGTTTTCTTAAGTGCTTTCCCTTTCTAGAGCACTTTTATGATATAAAGAATAGACCTATTATTTGTTGGCTGCAGACACACCAAGGATAAGGATTAAGGCCAATTTTAGGCTCTAGGTGCTCCAGCTCCAAACAATTCCCTGACCTTCAGGTCTCTATGATCCAAATTCATCCTCTGATTCATGCCTTTCAAAGAACACCAAAAATAGAAATTTGGAAAAACAACAACCCTGTGAGAGGTCCTGTCTGAGCTTCCTAGGGCTACTGAAACAAAATATCACAAACTTGGTGGCTTCAGACAACAGAGATTTATTACCTCACAGTTCTGGAGGCCAGAAGTCCAAAATCAAGCTGTGGGCAGGGTTGTGCTTCCTCTGAGGTCTCCAGAAAAGAATCTGCTCAATGCCTCCTCTAGCTTTGGTGGTTGCCAGCAATCCTTGGCTTGCAGCTGGAGGACTTCAATTTCCACCTCCATTGCCAGAAGACCTTCTCCCCTCTTGCGTCCACCTGACCCTGTGTCCAAATGTCCCCTTCTTATAAGGACACCAGTCATATTGGATTTAGCCCACCCTAATCTAGTTCAGCTTCATCCTAACTAATCACAGCTTCAAAGACCTTATTTTCAAATAAGGTCATATCACAGGATAGGGGATTAAGACTTGAATGTATCTTTTGGGGGGACACAATTCAACCCATAATAGATTCCTACCCCATCTC
Organism: Cabassous unicinctus; assembly: GCA_029593785.1. Taxonomy (NCBI): domain Eukaryota; kingdom Metazoa; phylum Chordata; class Mammalia; order Cingulata; family Chlamyphoridae; genus Cabassous; species Cabassous unicinctus. The sequence goes on along the minus strand of JAQZBX010006802.1, from coordinate 21,067 downwards.
TATGTGGAATTTTTGTCACTCACACTCCATGGGCAGCTTTTTATCTGCACATGGTTAGGTGGGTGGTGTGGCAGTTTAAGATTATTTATGAATCCCAAAAAACAAAGATTATATTTGTAAATGAGTCTGTTCCTCTGGGTGTGATCCCCTTTGATTGTGTTAGATTCAGCTGAGAAGCCCTTGATTAAATTATGTTATGATTAGAGTTTTGATTTGTCCATGTCAGTAAGGTATAATTCAGGTTAAGTCCCTGCCCCTTGGTGGGCTGATATAAATGGGCACTCACTCAATAAAACACATAAGGTACACAGGAAGAGAAAGAGCTCCATAGACATAGAAGAGGAGAGAACTGGGTCATTTCAGTCCTGCAATATGACAGAAAGGAGAAGGCTCTATCGGCTAAAGCCTTGGGAAGAGAGATGAGCCCTAGGCCAGCCTATAGCTGAGATTGGAAGAAGCTGGGCCCACGGAGCCTTAAGAGGAAGGAGGAAGGACAGACCAGGCAGACGTCGCCCGCCATTTTGCTTCAACACGTGGCAACAGACTTTGGTGAGAAAGTACCTCTTATGGTACCTTGAGTTGGACTCTTTAGGGCCTTGTAACTGTAAGCTTTTACCCCAAATAAATACCCTTTATAAAAGCCATCAGATTTCTGATATTTTGCATCAGCACCCCTTTGGCTGATTAATACTGGTGGGGACAGCAAAGGGGGGGGCACTTTTTTAGGTTGCCTGAGATAAGAAGAGATTGGGAGGCCCAGGTCTGCTCTGAGCCAGGTAGGTGATTGTAAGGGCAATGAAGGGGTTGCCACCCTGAAAGTGGAGAAATCTCGAAGCCCCTTTCTTCTTCCTGCTTACTGCTCCCTTGTCCAAGCCACCAGTCAGTACTGGGGGAGAAGGAAGAGTTTTGTGTCTTATTAGATCTGTTCCTGTTAGAATGAAGAAGGGGACTTGGGAGAGAAGATAACACAGAGGTGGCATATTATAGGGAAATTTCATGATTATGGTATCTTTACTTTTTCCTGCATTTATTTTGCAGAACTGAAGTTAGCTTGGCACTCCTCCCTTCTCTCTTCACTCACTACCCTCACAAGGAACCTGCTCTGGCAAATCTCTCTTTTCTTAGTGAGCAATTCTGAAATTCTAGATAAGCATTCCTACCTGCCACTGGTCGGTTGATAATTTTCATAATAGATAATCTTTAATTTATGCCTCATACCACCAGTGCTACCGCTTCTAAGAATTTAGGAAGGGGGCTTCTGTATGTTGAAAGAATTTGTCCACTTTGCTCATTTGGGGAACACTCTTTTGGCTGTATTGAATTCTCTTTGCTGTGTGATTTCTGTGAGTCTAACTCCATGCACTTCATATTATCAAAAAATTTCTCAAAGTCATCAGCTCTTTGATAATGCCTTGCTCTGTTTCTTTTTTTTCTTTTTGTTTTCTTTTTTCTCTGCCTATGTTCTCAAGGGATTCTTCCCCCTCTATTTGAGAACATAGCAGGACTCCCCAGGATGGGAGTTTAATATTTTCTTGTTTATTGTGTGGGTCTCCACCCACTGAGATAACACATTATAACAATATGAACATATTCATATTACATAGAAGCATGTCCCAGGTGCCCCCTATCCCATATATCCCACCACATTGCTCTGTTTCTTAGTGCGACCAGGGCGTCTTTCTTTGGAATGTGGGGAAGTATGCCAGTTATTGAGTTATTGTGCTCTGCTTTATGATGCTAAGATTGGGATTCTGGAAACCACATTACCGCTCTACTAATTGGTACCTTGATCAATTCCACCACCAGGGAGAGGCTGGAGGAAGGTCAGGGACATGCTTCATCCTCTTTGACTCCTAGCTCTGTTAATGCCACTGAACAATGGTTCTTCTCTCTACCAGTGACAATGGATGCTGCTTGCACACATTGGTTTCAGTTTGTAGTGTTTTCCCACGCTATGTGAGTTCCAGCTCCTGAAGGGCTTTCCCTCCTCTGAGCTCCTGAAGCACCAGTATCTACCTAGCACACCCCACCTCGGAGATCTTGAGTACCAGGCCATGGGGACCAGCCTTCAAATTCCTGGGGTACCAATTTTAACCAGAAAGCTCTTCTCCACACAATTCTTGGTCCCTCTACAGAGCTCTCCCATATGCGTCTAAATTTAACAATCCCAGTCTCTTTTCTATTCCCAGCTGAGAGGGGCAACTCACTTCCTGCAGTTACTACTTCTGTGAATTACCAGTGTTCCCTTTTTTACTTTTCCCTAATATCAGATTGACAAGTCTTCATGTTAAATTCATTCTGTTAAACTAACCAATGTGGTTTCTCTTTCTTGCCTGGACCCTTACTGATACAACAGTGAGGATGGGAATAAGGTCAAGAAGATTGGAACAAGTGCATTGGCTGAGTTCATCATTTTGAAAGCACTTTACATCAGATCTTTGTCCACAAAAGCTTTCTTTAAAATAGACTTTTCCATTGGGGATTTGCTGCCAAGTTACATCAACTCCCACATCCCATTCTTTCAGTTGATGAATACTCAGGGCTCTGAGGTATATTGAAGTATGTACATTCTCAGAAGATATGTTCTTAATCTTAATCCATGTTCCTGTGGATGTGAATCCATTTGTAAATAGGAACCTTTGGAGACTATTCTCAGTCAAGGAGTGAAATAGGGTATTCTAAGACCCTATATGGGTCTAGCCACACTGAAACAGGGTTAATCCATAGTGCTGGAGACCTTATTAAAAGCCAGAAGTACGAGAAAGACTCAAGAGTGGGCCAAGGACATCACCACGTGGTAGGAGGCAGAGATACAAGCCAAAGAGCCCAAAGATTGTGGCCAGCCAGCGCCAGAACGTACGGACTTCAGGGAGAAAGCTCAACCCTGCTGATGCCTTGATTTGAGACATCTAGCCTCCAAAACTGTGAGCCACAAAGTTCCTGCTGTTAAGCCACCAGGTGTGGTATTTGTCGAGGATGCCCTGTCAAACTATTATGATTAGACAAGTTCTAATCATAATAAAGAGGCATTTTCTGACACTGGCTTGTTTTCTTGGAAATAGACAGTTTCAGCCTGAGTTTTAACCATTTAATTATGAGAGTGACACTGCAAAGCTTTCTTGTTCTTATGGCCAATAAGAAGAAAAAAACTAGTGAAGAAATGAAGGCAAACTTCTTTCCTTCCGCCCATCTCCTTGATGCAAAGAAAAAGAAAATGCTGAACACTAAGACTACAATTCTACTTGTCAGCTGTATTGTAGAAGTGATTAATGTTTTGCTTCTTAGAGTTTTCTTGAGCACTCTGAAGAAAACTTAGGTCTTTTTGTATTGAAATAGAGCAATAATGCCCAGCACTGAGGTTTCACTTTAAGGAGTGGGTCAAACACTCTGAAAAAATGTTTCCAAGGGGTCAGAAGCTAGCTGACTTAGTTTGTGTTGACCTAAAAACAGGCAACTAGTATGGAGTCGCAGGTATTGCACACAGTTTGTAAGAACCCATTTTTTTGTTGCTAACTCATGTCTGACAAACAATCCCCAAATCCTGCTTGTAAACCATCTCCTCGTCTCCTGTGACCAGATAGAAAGGCTCAGCTTTGTCTTCTGTATAGTCCTTCTTGCAATATTCTTTCTTTTCAACATTTCAACCAACTATTCTTTTCAGAAAGTTTTTCTTTTTCTACTGATATTTTCAAGTAAATTCTTGGAATACATGCAAATCACTGCTTTCTAAAAAGAGAATAAATATGAAAATCATACATCTCTTTCATCCTCCTGGTCCAAGCCCAGCAGTGTCTTTTCTTCATTCAATAAGCATTTTGATCACCCACTATGTGCCAGGCTCTGTGCTATTATGTCAAGCTGGAGATACAGAGACAACCCATACCCAGAGCCTGCCCTCTTAGGAGAGAGAAATAGGTATGCTACAAAAGAGAAATAATGATTGCCAGAAGAGGGAGATAAATAGGAAGCTACAAAAGTTCAGAAGAGGGCGAGGTTAATCTCAATGGGGGAGGATCAGAAATTGAAGAGATGGCATTTGAATTCAATTCAGTGCTACTGGTATTTTATATCAGCAGATGGATTCGACTTAAATAAATTATAACTTGAAATAAGATAACTGAATTTAGGGATATGGACCTAGCTGTAGGCTCTCTTTTTCAAAGTCTGGTCCAGTACTAGCTTCATCAGAATTTTCTTAAAATTTCTTAAAAAGCTAGATTCCCAATTAATGGGACTTCTGATTTATTGATTGGAGTGGATGCATGCAAAGATCTATACAACCAATACCACAGATGGTGCACATACATGCCTAAAATTGAGAGTCCCAATCCAGAGACTGGGCATCAGGCAACAGGTACAGAGCCGAGAAGCAGCAGAATTCAGGGACATCTAATATGACAGAAGCAGATGTTCTGACAGGCAGGTGGACAGATAAAGCTTAGCACCGTGACAGGAAACCCAGGTGCAGACGAGACTGCAGAGCCTGGGAGACCTGCAGCAAGGCATTCTGTCTACTCCACTATGGTACCGATTATTGGGAGTTAGAGTTTAGGACTCTGTACCTGGTGAGAATTCAGGGAGAAGCCATTTGGAAAGAGCGAGATAAAGTCCACAGAATTAAAGTGTTCTGGCAGTGTGTAGAAAAGGGGACTCAGGCATGGGATCTGGGGAAATGTGCTAACTTATCCAGGACTCAGTTAATAGAAATGGAGGACAGGATAAGAAAGGCAGAAGCCTTGTTCCTAGGAGCAAGGCCAGTAGCATGTCTTCTTGAGTAATTTTTCAAATCCAGTTCATTATCAGAATACACACTCCTAAACCCCACACTGGAACTACTAAATCAGGATCTCTGGCATGGCTCACAGACATCTATATTTTTATAAAACCTCTTCCAGGTAATTAAGATATTATCTAGTTGTGAGAGTGACTAAGCAAAGACTCTTCATTCTTCTCTTCCATGATCACCTCTGTCCATCAGAGGTCACAGCTGAGCCTGCAGTGGGAACCCAGTGGTAGACACTGAGAAGGAAAGAGGGCGTGGGTCTGCTCGCTAACATAGTAATCTCATGGTAAAGGACATTCCAACTTGCAAGTTCTGAGAATCCTGCAGCAAACAGAAGATTTCCAGCCCAGAAAGCCATTGAAAGTGCTTTGTTATTTTGCTTTATCATATTTAAAAGAGTTCTCTGACATATCAATACTTAAAACAGTGACAATCCCTTTGACCCATCCTCTTCCTCCATCACAACATTTGAATCATTTCCAGTCATCACTGAGCCTTCTCTTGGTTCGGGATTTTTTCACAGAGGGACCATTGGCAGAGCAGAGTGTTGAATATGGTATTAGTCTAAGCCAAACAGCATTGGCAGAATGTGGGATATTAGCTTGCTCCACGGTTTCACGCTGCATTATGCTTTTTCATTTGTTTATAAATTTTGCCCTTAATCTTTAGTTTTAATTATATCTCCATCTGAAACACAGTCAGCACCGATGTAGTCACACAGAAGGAAAGTACGACTGGGAAGGTAGTAAGCTAGTTGAGCTTCAAAGCAGATGAAACCTCTTTTTGTAAGGAAAGAGGAGCAGGATCACAAGGCTTTCTGTACTCAAAGCCAGTGCATTTATGCTAAATAGTGTCCGATTCCATGGGGTGCCACCCAGTTGAAATTCAGCCAAGCCACCTGATTCCTTCTTCCACTGGTAAAGACCATCTCGTAACCAGCTGCCATGGATGTGGTTCAGAAAGCTGTCCCTGAAAAGAACTCTGGGCCATCTGTGCTTGCAGTGCTATTAATAGAATGTTCTCCAAATCCTAGACTTTCATCCAGTAACCTCACATCAAGACCTTCTCCAACATGAGATTTGGAGAACATCGTTCATCAGCATTTCTTGTGCTCCACTGAGAGTGCATCATGATTTGAAGGGAAGAGGGGGGGCACGGGGTTAATGGGGACCAAATTTGCAAACTCACTGAGGACAGGATTTAAAGGATTATTTTAAAACCTGGGATCAGAGTGAGCAAGCTCTTCCTGGGGACAAAATTTCTGTTTTGTAGCTATGTATTGTTATCACAACACCACAACTAGAACTCTGGTTCCACTGAGGAAAACTTTTCCATGGCTTTCTAGAATAATAAGGAAAATTTAAAACCCTGGTCAGTGCTATTGTGGTCAGTATAGGCTTGTGTTATGGGTTTGCTTTGTTTTGTTATTTGTTTGCCAATATTAAAGCATAGGACAGTTGTTGACTTACATGCTTCTAATTCCTCCTTTTATGTAGAAATACTGTGTACAAAAGAAAGGACTTCTAAAAAGTGAAGAAAAGAGACCCTACAAAACAACACTGTAAAGAAATGACAAAGAGGAGCATAACATAATATTCATTAAGAGGAGAACCTAATAAATAGGAGGGGGAATTCTCACCTTCAAAACACAAACGAGACGTTCTATCAATGATATTGGGGGCGGGGAGGAGGGAGAAGGCATGCCTCAGAATTGTCGGGGTGGATTTTTCAAAACCACACCACACACACACATCAAACAACACACACACATGTATGCACCATACCAAACACGTATCACACTCACAACTCACATCTCACACCACAAACACACACACACACCAAGAATCTGGTGTGCTTACTAGAGTGATATGGTCTCATAATTGAGAATCAGAGCCATAATGAACCACTACTATTAATGGGAATTTGTCTTATCATCAGTGCTCAGGAGATAAAGACATTTAAAAAATTTTATAGAGAGTGCCAGTAATAGAAAAAATAAGGCAAACAGAGATGTCTTGTGAAATATTTTGACATTAACTGTTAGCTAAAGCAAGAGAATCCATTACTACCTCCCTAAAAGGAAGGTATAGAAAAGAGATGATGCCCAAGTACTTGGCCTCAGAATATGCCAAGTAGAAAATCTTCTTGAGACAATTAAAACAGAAACCAAAAACAAACCCAAAAGATATCCCATATAATCATGTTGCAAAACGAAAGATGAACCCCCAAATAATACAAATGATAAACTTGTGAAGTCAGAGAAAGCTGACCAGAAAAAATTTGAGAATAGAGGATTAGAAGGGGAAAAAATGAAATTTTAAATCCAAGATGCTAATGAGAAAGAAGAATAGAAATCCATGTAGTATTTGTAGAAATGTTATTTTATTTATTGATTGTTGGGTATTATGTACATTGCTTTATAAAAAAATCCCTCAATGGTTGAATTATATAATAAAAGTAGCCATTAATTATTACACGCAAATATGTTATTATTTCTCATATGAAGTTGATTATTTCCAGTTAGAAACTGCACAATGTCTGTTATTAGGGTTCTTTATTTATGATAGAAACTGTAAACAGGAAAAGTTTTTTCATTGTAGCATGCCTATAATATGGGCTTATTTCTTTATCCTCTGCAATACTCCAATCTTATTTCTTTTATTAAATCCTGCTTTTTCAAAGGAAAAACAAGTTGAATGTTGATATTCTGTATTAGAAAGAATAAACATTTTAATGAACAGCTTGCCCACCTTTGGTCTTTGTTTATTAAAATCACCTGCATGAATATATTTTAATTGCAAAAATTGTTTTGGATTTTATTTCCCCAAGTACTGTTTCCTTTCTGCTCCTGGGAGACATGTTTTGGGGAATGGACAGTTTCATGTTTAAAGCTTTGCAGACGCTTTGATAACACATAATGATGACAGAGCCTTGCCTAAAGTTAGCTACTGAGCTGGAGGCTTTCCTAAATTTGCTCAAACACAAACTTTTATTGACCTTTGGAGCTGTGAAGCTACATGAATCATCGGTGCAAGAAATTTGGACCAAAGCACTTGTGCAGCCAATTTTCCAGAGGATTAACTCTATCCTGGCTCATATATAAGAGTGAAGGGATGCGTAGGTTACAGATCATTTATCAAGTCAGGTAAAAATTTACTGTGAGTTCCTCATTCTAATAAGCATGTGATTTTATTTGAAACTCTGCATAGCTATGAAAGATCAAGAGGGTGATTAATTTGAAATTGCCTATTTAAGAAAAATGAAGTTTCCAAAATCTATTTTACTTTTGCCACTTAAAAATGAAGATTCATGTGATATACTATACTCCCACAGAGAAGACTTCTTCAAGATTGCTTTAGCATAGTTACTGTTTTAGCCTTGATTATTAATTATGGATGCCCTTTATTATATGCCATCTGTTCATTAGCATGCATAGACAGGTATTGCCTGACCTTGCATGAGAAATACTTACTTAATTTGAAGAGTATTGAAGTTGGTGAAACAATTTGGTTCTAAGCAGCTGAAAATGATTTTTCTAAAGAAAATTTGAGGAAAAAAAACGCCTCTATACTGGGGTATAATTTGTCCCCATTTTAAACAGCAAGATAACATCATTTATTCATAAATAATAGAGGAGTAACCAAAAAGATTTGGCAAATTATTGACACATCAGTAGAGGTAGAGTATACTATGCATGTCTTCAAGAGTCGATTCAAAAATTTTATGCAGTTCTCTTTGCTTTTGAGAAGGTTTTGCAAATTTCACAGCATCCTCAGCACATTCAGACGGCTTTCTCCCCTGAGCCTCAGTGGATGCACCTAAACCAGTCCTGTACATTTAGTTTATAGAATGGCACATATTAGGATACAGAATACATGTCAGTAGCAAACACCAAAATCCTAAACCCTTGAGGGTGAACATTGCACACCATCTATCCCTTTATAGGTACTGGATGCAGTGGGTGCTCAATATTTTAAATATATTTTTTTAAATATCAAAATATATTTTAGATGCAATTGCTTAATGTTTAAGTAATATGCATTAATGAGGAAGGTGAAGTTAAAATATCTTAAAATTAGAAAATTATGGTAATGGAACATTTATTAAATAAACTATGATGAATTTTATTAATCATATAAAGATGATAAGGTTTTTATCATCAATTTATTTATGAGAGTTCAAGTAGGAGAAAGGTCACGAGCCTGGGAAAATGCCATGGAGAAGCTTTCTAGAAGCTTTGAGTTCCTGAGACAGACTTCCCTTAGGCTCCCTGGAATCCTGATGGCTACAAAATGTGTACTACACAGGTGTCATCTGAGTTAACAGAGCATTGTGTTGGAATTGATTTGACAAGCACATTCCAAACTACCCTGAGTTTCAGTTACATAGAAAAAAGAAAAAGACGTCAGAGAACATTGTGGACACCGGAATAAAATTCAAAGGATTACTCCACTCAAAAAAAGGCAAATTACATTATTGTCCCTTTCCCTCAGCTGAACTTGCTTATGATACGTTACATATCCGCATGTGGCTATTCCCATGAGACTGTCAGCCAGTACCTCTTGCGTGAGTTGTTTGTACCACGTACAATGACTAACGTATTTTCATTGTTTCTTGTTAAAAAGCTGATGCACGGTCAATAAATCAAGCAAATCACTACATTACATCATCAGTCCAAATTGTTTATATGGGGATGGAATAAATTTTTTCATTATTCCAAATATTTTACAAATATTTAATTTTGTAAAATATTTGAATGTTTTCAACTTATGCTTATTCTTTCACTCTTATTCTTTCATTCCAAACAGGCTTAGACAAGCAGAAAGGCAATTCTCTTATCCTACTTGAAATAATCCCACAGGAATAATTTTTCCAACAAAAGCTCCCAAATCACTGTTAAAATTATAGCTAAGAGAAACAAAGACAAAATTAGTGAAACAATGAATAGCCAAACCTATGATATAACAAAATTTTCTTTATTCTCAGATACATCTTTATTAAATAAGTTGTTCTGTTTATGAAGTATTGATCTAGATTATTAAGCCATTTAGAAAGGAGCTTATGATTTTTTACCTCACTGAGGATGAATTAGATGTTAGGTAATACAATGGATGTTATTATAACCAGAACCCCTGGAGACAATAAATATACCTTTGAAGGAATTTCCTGTTTTGTAATGGAATCAAGGATGCCAGAGTTGTGAGAGGAAAAAACTACACTCCAGTCTTAATTCTCTTTCTACCAGCAAAAAAATCATGGTGAGAAATAATGGCAAATAAAAGGAAGAAAGGGTTGCCCTGGTGGATTTGTATAATCTTCATGTAGGGTTAAAACTGGAATATATTATTTGGTTCAGGGCATTGAATCTTGTCCCCCACAAAAGGCATGTCTGGTCCCAACCCCTGGCCCTGGGGGTGTGAACCCATTTGTAAAGAAAACCTTTGAAGATATTAGTTAAGGTGTGTCCAGGCTGAAGGAGGGTGGACCTTAATCCAATATGACTCTAGTCCTTATACACAAAGGGCATTGGACAAGGAAGAGGAGGCCAAGGGAAACAGCCAGAATCTAGACGTTAATGGAAACTGCAAGAGAAAGAAGACGCCACTATGTGTATTGCCATGTGACGGAAAAGCCAAGGAACCCCGTGATTACTGGCCAGTCAGAAGATACCAACCCAGGTGGCAAGCAAGCCTTCTAGCTGCTGAAACTGTAAGCCAATAATTCCCCTTGTTAAGCCAACTCCATTTTATGGTATTTGTTTTAGCAGCTGAGAAGCAAGGCACATGGTAAGAAACTGTCTAGAATGGGTGCACTGGTCTAATATTAGACTTTCCTATGTATTATTTTTAAACATCTCAGAAAGATGGTCATAAATCATAATTCAACTGTGTTAATAACATCATAATTACAAGTTGCTACCGTGGGAACCACAAGTAAGCGCGGCTCTGTTGAAGCCCATTGTTTTCTCCTAACACCAAATGGAAGGAAAGAATAGCTGCCAAGACAATCTAGGCCAAAAAGAGTTTCTCTCGAAGAACAAAAACTGAAGGGGGGGTGGAAATTGGAGTTAACAAAGGGGCATCAGATTAAATGAAAGAAGCCAGGGCAGACAGAAGCCCAGAGGATCGCATAATGATTATTTTGAACCAGTGAGTATTGACAGTAGGGAGAAAAGGGTTCACATTGTCACACTTAACTCCTATCTGACAGAGTCTAAAAGTTTCTGGGTCACTGCATGCCCAGTTTTACCAAAGAGACTTTCAGATGTCACATAACCGTATAATGTATCTTTTGCTGAAGTTAATCAAATGAACTGGGAGGTCTTTGAGGACCAGGTTGACCCTGACCTGGTTGTATTCATTTTCCATAGTTTGTTCAATGAGGAAACTATTTCAGTCTTAGGCAGTCTTAAAAATAACAGAAGGAACATTTTCACAAGAACCTATACATTTGGTGGGGGGAAAATAACCATTTTCAAGTGGCTTTTCTTTCCTCCACTTGATTACACTCATTATGTTTTGACGTTAGACTTTCAAGCCGGTCAGTGTTTATAGGACAAGAAAAGAGAGGTTACGATGACTGGTCACAAACATGACAGACTGATTGGGAGGGCAGGACGATGTGTAATATGGTGAAATCAACAGAGCTAGATGTGAGGATTAAGGATATCCAACACTGACCGTAAGTTCACAAGAAAAGTTGTCCCGGGTATCAAATGTGGGAGGAAGCACCTCACCAGATTGCAATCAACAGAGACATCTGGAAAAATCATTCCCTGCATAACCTGACAAGAAAAGATTGATGACTTAAAGAACAGGTTCTACTTTCTTTACTGTCATCTATGCATTATTAATGGTTTGCTCTTAAACTACTCAGTTTAAGATTAATAACATTTAGATTAAACTATGTGAACTATAATATATTCCGATACAATTACTCACTCATTTATCTTGGTTTGTGGTTAATCTCCTAAAACTTCACTAAGGCATGGTCAGAAATGTTTAATTGTTCATGAATAAATTGTGTTTTTACACTTTTAAACCTTTGTCAAAGTTATACATGCACATATTTAGTCAAATAGTTCTACAAAGTTATTACGAGCACATATTTTAAGATGTCAAATAGTTTTATATGATTTTCTAAGAAAAACATAACTTCCACATCCCCCATCCTCAGCTTCAAGCAACAACTTTAATTCTTTTGACTCTTAATCTTTATATAACCTACTTAGACTGCTAGTCCCTGAGTTTTCAGTTTTAGACATACTCTATGGTCTTGGCACTTACAGAAGCTAAGGACTTACTTCCCTTTCTCCATCATTACCTGCTGCCCTGTATTAGTCAAGGTTCTCTAGGAAAACAGAACTGACAGAAGATATCTGAAAACAGTGGGACACTTTATAAAATTGTCTCACACGACGATAGGGATATGCAAGTCCAGGCTCCAATGAAGGTCCTTGATGAGTTCCCAGAGATGCTGGCTGTCTGACCTAGAGATGGGAATTCTCTCTCTTTGAATGCTGAAATCACTTCCCCTTTTAAGGCCTTCAACCGATTGGATGAGACGGCACTCATTGCTGAATGCAATGTCCTTAGTTGATTGTAGATGTAACCAGCCATCTATGCAATCATCTCGCTGATGTTTAAAGTCCATGAAATGCCCTTATATTACAATCATCCCAGGGCTTGCTTGACCAGACAACTGGGCACCATTTGACACATTAGCCTAACCATCACACCCCCCCTCAGGCATGCTTTTTATTTTCCCATTCCCCCTTTCTTGTTACAACATCATTGCGGCTGGTTCAACCACAGGACCAAGCCATGTAGTATACTACGATGACTTGTGCCATTTCTTTCTTCTCCCTAGTGTTTTGTTTAATTTGTTTGCTTACTGTTCATTTGTTTGTTTACTACTAATTCAACTGCCATATTTCCCCAATTTGTTTATCTGTTGTCATATCAAATTGAAACATATGAGGTGTATTCTGTTAATTTCATCATTGGAGACAACTTTTCGGAAGCCTCCTGATCTAGTCTGAAATGAACCACTTGCTTTCTGGGTATGCTGCTCAGTTCATCACACTGGGCACTTCCTGACCATACCCCTGTGGGCTCTATGCCTTTATCTTGTGTGGACACCCATTTTCCCATATTTCATGTCTTTTTTTTTCCCCTTGGGTTTTCCTATCATTTTAGTGGAACACATCTTCCAGTAGTTTTCTAGTAAAGGATACATGGTAGGCAAATTTGTAATAACTTGGCTTTATTCTACCCTCATAATTAATTGTTTGGCTGGGTATAGAATTCAGTGTTGAACATCATTTTGTCTCAGAATTTTGAAGACCTTGATCCATTGTTGCCTTGTCTCAAGTGTTGCTGATGAGAAATTCAGTTACATTTTGTTTTGCGAAGCTTTTAAGCTATTTTTTTTTTTCTTTCCAGAAGTGTTTAGAATCTTCTTTTTCAAAATATTCTGAAGTTCTACAATGATATACTGGTGTGGAGTTTGTTTTCATTTAATTTACAGGGCACCCCTGTGATCATTTTCAATATGGAAACTCAGGTCATCAGCTCTGGAAAATTTCTTGATTATTTTTTGACAATTTTTCACCTTTGTTTTTTCTGTTCTCTCTTTCTAGTTTCTTATGATATGGATGTTGGTCCTTTGGATTAATCCTCTAATTTTTCCATCTTTATACTCTTACATTTTATATCTGATGTGACAGTTTGAAGTTGGGTGGACTGCAGAAAATTATATCCTTACGGTTAACCCATTCCTGTCAGTGTAAGCCTATTGGGGGTGGGAACTTTTTTTTTCTTTTTTAGGAGGTACCGGGGATTGAACCTGGGGCTTCGTACATGTGAAGCAGATGCTCAACCACTGAGCTATACTCACTCCCCATGGACATTTTGATTGGATTACTTCAATATGGCATGGCCCAGGATGTGTCTTAATCCTCTTACTGGAATCCTTTATAAGAGAATGAAATTCAGGTGGAGAGAGAGAGAAAGTCACAGAAGCAGAGAGAAAGCCATGGAAGCCAAAAGCTGTAAGCAATGAAACTCAGAAGAGAAGGGAAAGACCAGCAGACGGCTCACATGCCTTGCCACGTGACAGGATCACTGACAACCATCTTCAGGGAAAAAGCATCACTTGATGATGCTTTGAGTTGAGTATTTGTCTCAGCCTCAGGACTGTAAGCTTGCAAGCCAATAAATCCCCATTGTAAAAACCAACCCATTTCTGGTATATTGCATTTTGGCAGCCTAGCAGACTGAAACATCTACTTTATGGCATATTACTTTATCTTTCAAATATTTTGTTCCGCTTTTCATTTCTGCCATCATATTTTCAGTTCCCATGAGCTCTTCCTTATTCTCTGAGTGTTTTTCTTTCTTCTATTACTTCATTCTGGTTCCATGGATACATTGTCTTTCCTTTTGTATTTTCATCTTCCTGCATAGTTTGTTTCCTCAAATTTTTAAATTTTATGTTCCTTTTTTGTTGTTGATGTTGTTTCCTAGACACTGGTTTTATTATCTGTTTGTTTTGTCTTTTATATGTAGGGTTTCTTCAGCTGTCAGGCGAGTCTGGTCATATATAAAAGAATAGCATTCAAAGGCTGTTTCGGGGTTTTGCATATGAAAAGGACTTGTCACCTGTGGGTCTCATTCCAAGGAGATCTGTGTTGTTTCATTGGAGCAACCCCAATGTCAGCATCTTTAGGCCATACCTTTGGTCAGGTTTCCCAGATAAGAATCCTCCAATCTCTTTTTGGAGGGATTAAAACTAGCTGCCAGATTACAGGAAACAAGTGGTAGGAAGGGAGCTGGCATGCATCACCATTCATGACATGTAAACAATCAAGGTATTTACCTTGTTCTTGATAGGAAGCCCCTAACTCAACTTTGTCTATTATTTCCCAATCCAAAAGCCCTCTGTTTGACTCTCTCAGGCATCTGCAGGAGGAAGGGGGGACATAGTTTCCTGTCTTTGTGATGTTGGGGAGGAGAGCTGAGTATTTAACTTAATACAAACAATCTTTAAATCAATCCTCATCTTTTCATGTCCTCTGATGGTTAGTCTTATGTGTCAGCTTGGCTAGACTATAGTAACAAATTATTTAATCAAACACAAATCTAGGTTTTGCTGTGAAGGTATTTTGGGAATATGATTAACATCTACAATCAGTTGAATTTAAGTAAAGGAGATTATCCCCCATAATGTGGATGGGCCTCATCCAATCAGACAAAAGCAAAAACTAAGGTTTCTAGAGGAAGAGGAAATTCTGCCTCAAAAGTGCAACATCAACTCTTGTTCATACTGAAAATGTTCACAGAGGTGCCTTGTAAAATAATGAGAACAATTCTTGTCCACCCTGCCCTATAACTTTCAGACTTGCCTGCCTGCACAATTGTATGAACCAATGCCTTGAAATAAATCTCTCTCCCTCTCACTCTCTCTTCATCTCTTCAAGCGTGTGTATCTGTATACATGTGTGCATAAACATGTACATACATAGATGTATGTGTGTATCCATGTGCATGGACATGCACATAAACATATACATATTGGTTTTGGTGTTCTATTTCTCTGGAGAACCCTGCCTAATACACCCCCACTTCATGTCCACTTCCGAAGGTACCTGGCAAGGGGGTGGGCAAGCCCTCCTCTGGGGAAGGTTCGACTGGTTCTGAGCTTTCCCTAATGCAGGCTTAGGATGTAACATTCTCCAATCCGCTGAACTGTCCGTCAGCCAAGCCAATTTGTATTTCTATTTTCCAACTTTTGATGCTATCATCTCTTAGCCTGTTTTCTTATTCTGTCGGTTTATACATTTAAAAAGTCTCTTTACTATTGTTTTAATGGGATTTCAGAAAGGAGCAGGTATGAATACATACGTTCAATCCTTTATGTTAAATATGAAGTCATATAAATTTTAGTTTTATTTGTTTTTCCCATATTACCAGGGAGAGAAAATCCCTAAGAGATCTCAGATACTACAATGCTGCTCCCTTAAAACTCAATTTAAGTAGATTATAACAATAAAAATAGTGTTGGCTAATATTTTAAGTAAAATAGAGTTCAAACAATATTATTTTATCTTAATTTAAAACTAGTAAGAAATATTGAAAACTAAGAAATTTCATGTATCAGAGATAGAACACATCAGCTCAAAATAGTTTATAAGAAATCAATACAGAATAAAGATGTGATTTTAAGCAATGTGTCTAAGAAATGTGATTATTGCCCTCTTTTCTAAGCCAAAAGTGAATTGCATATTTTAATTGAACAATCTGTTCTTTTAGAATGTTTAAGCAGTTTCAAATAAGAACTGAAATCTAAACCATTGTTTTATTAATTGTTGGAAAAGCTTTCCCATTCCTAGATTTCTTTAGCTTAAATATACCTTTCAACTCCACCTTTGTGCTATTGTAAATAATTTTTTGCATAAAAAGATCATGGAACTATTTTATTTTAAAATAAAATAGAATAAAACTTCTATTTTAAAATAGAAGTTTTTATGCCCGTTTTCTCAGTGACACTATGGGAGTTTTGAAGATGGATTAATTATAATTGGGTGGCTGCAATCAACAGAAAAAGAAAACATAATGGCAGTGGTTTAACTAAGATAAAAAAAACTTATTTTTATTACATCTAAAAGTTTGGGAGGAAGGATTGATTCCAAGACTGGTATCACAGCTCAGCTCCCTAACATCCTCTGGGACCCAGGTCTTTCCAACTCATGAGTCCCCCCATCCCCAGGTAACCTTCATCTCCATGGTCCAAGACTGGTCCAGCCAACAAATCCGTGCCACAGGTAGCGGCATAATAAAAAGAATAACAAAGAGAAAGGGTCAAAAAAAGAAATTTAAAAAAAAGGATTCCCCAGAAACTGCCACAAGACACATCTCTTTAATTCCCACTAGACAGAATTTAGTCACGTGGCCATCCTTCAAGGGGAACGGAGACATTTTCATTCAGGCAGCCATGTCTATTCTAAAAATTCTAATATGATGGAAAAAAAGGAAAGGACGTATATAAGGAACAACTAATAGTTTCTGCTGTTGTATTCTGTTACAGTAACATGATGGCAGTAAACTGTGATCTTCCAGTAATGTGGTGTTGGCTTTGGTTTACTACGGTGATACATAGAAACAGTTCTAGAGGTTTCCACCTGGCCTCCCGCACCATAATATTCTCACTCATTTGGTCAGAGAATCAATGAAAGGATTCTGCCTGTTAACATACACCCAGTATTTAAATTACAAGGTATCAGAGCATTGTTCTGGCATATGTATTCCAATTATGCATTACAGGAGAGGGAAATAACCACAGGTCAAGTTCAGTGACCAACTGGATCCCCTTTGAGATAGAACCAAGCCAAAATGCCCTTCACTTCCTGACCACCCTAAGCTCCTACTCAGATCACAGTGGCATTTCGGGTTACCAAAACTTTCTGATCGTTCAGAGGCAATATCCAGCAATCCTGAAATAGTCTGGTTACTTCCCCTCCCCCAATGAAGAGTCGCCTCTAAATGGCTGCAGACGCCTTCAAGGCAAACAAGGAGGAATATTTACAGTGTTCATTTTTTAGCAGCATAGCAGGGGTTTTCCTCAGGAAATCTGTCCTTCCCTTCATTTAAACAGCTCTGGGTTGTGAACTGGCTCAAGTCTGGGGTTGGTTGAGGAAAAATGACTCAAGTGTGGTTATTCTGGTCAGTTATAGAGCTTTGCTGCATATACTCATCAACTAAGAGTCTAGCAGTCAGCATGACTATTTTGGTCCTCAGGGCACCACTATTAAATACCCAGCACTAATGATCTCGGCTGGGCAAGTCGTTTTTCCCTTTATGGAAACCACGCTCACCTTGTGGCTGATGATGAAGAGCCTAGACTTAACTCCTGCTCCTACAAGGTCCCATCTTCCCCCTTTGGATTCAGAAATGCAATTTCAATGGCATCAACTTCCCTTCCTCATTCCTGTCTGCAGAGAGTTGAATAGTCACTACAGAGCCTTTCAAGGTGCCAGTGCTCCTCTAATCAACATATTTCTCACAGCTTTGGTAAAAGGTAGATCCTCTGGATTCTCCCAGGGAACATAGTTAGGCTGTAGGTATTACCTAATAAATCTCCGGCATCGTGGTCTCCCAAAGCTTTTTTTTTTTCCTTTTAATTAGAGAAGTTGTAGGCTTACAGAAAAATCATGCATAAAATACAGAGTTCCCATACACAATTGTATTAAAAACACCTTGCATTAGTGTGATACGTTTGCTACAATCCATGAAAGAGTTTTTTTTCAAATTTTTTTTATTAGAGAAGTTGTAGGTTTACAGAAAAATCACATAAAAATTACGGCATTCCCATATACCCCCCTGTTGTTAACTCTTTTTGTTAGTGCAGTACCTTTGCTACAATTGATGAAAGAATATAAAAAATGTACTATTAACTATAGTTTGTAGTTTATGTTAGGATGTATTTTTATTTCCATATACCACCCTATAATTAACACCTTGTATTAGTGTGGAACCTTTGTCATAATTCATGAAGGAACATTTTTATAATTATACTATTAACTAGATTCTATCATTTATACTAGAGCTCACTGTTTTGTACAGTTCTATGTTCTACCCATTAATTTTTATTCTAGTAACATAAATACAACTTAAAACTTCCCCCTTTTAACCACTTAATGTATATAATTCAGTGCTGTTAGTTACACTCGCAATATTGTGCCACCATCACCACCACCCATTTCCAAAATTTTGCAGTCACCCTAAATAGAAATTCTGTACTAAATAAGCATTAACCCTCATTTCCCTACCCCCAACCCATCTCTGGTAACCTATATTCTAGAGTCTAACACTATGAATTTGCTTATTCTAATTATTTCATATCAAAAAGATCATACAGTATTTGTCCTTTGTGTCTGGTTTATTTCACTCAGAATAATGTCTTAAAAGTTCATCCATGTTGTTGCATGTATCAGGACTTCATTCCATTTCACAACTGAATATATTCCATTGTATGTACATAACACATTTATACTTGGGGTATCTTTATCTGCTTTGGATGAGGGTAATGTTGGCTTCATAGAATGCATTAGGAAGTATTCCCTTTTCTTCAAATTTTTGGAAGATTTCAAGCAGGATAGGTGTTAATTCTTCTTGGAATGGTTGATAAAATTCACCTGTGAAGCCATGTGGTCCTGGGCTTTCTTTGTTCAGAGGTTTCTTTTAACTAATTCACTCTGTTAATTAGATATTTGTTTCTTGAGATCTTCTCTTTCTTCTGGAGTCAGTTTAAGTAGTTCATGTGTTTCTACAAAGTTATCCATTTCATCTAGGTTATCCAATTTGTTGGTGTACAGTTGTTGATAGTATCCCCTAATGGTCCTTTTTTATTTCTGTGGGGTCAATAGCAATGTCCCATTTTCATTTCTCATTTTTGTTATTTGTGTTCTCTCTCTCTTTTCTTTGGCAGTCTAGCTAAAGTTTTGTTCTTTTTTTTTCTTTTTTTAAATCTTTTCAAAGAACCAATGTTTTGTTTTGTTGATTCTCTTTATTGTTTTCTAATTCCCTTTCTTGTTTAGCTCTACTCTAGTCTTTGTTATTTCCTTCCTTATGTTCACTTGGGTTTAGCTTGCTCTTCTTTTTCTAGATTCTCTAGTTTTGAGGTAAGGTCTCTGATTTGAGATATTTCTTCTTTTTTAATGTAAGCATTTAGAGATATAAATTTTCCTCTAAGCCATGCCTTTGCTGTATCCCATAAGTTTTGGTATGTTATGATTTCATTTTCATTTGCCTCAATGTATTTCCTAATTTCCCTTGTTATTTCTTCTTTGACTCATAGGTTATCTGAGTCTGTTGTTTAATTACCACATATTTGTGAATTTTCCAGTTCTTCCTCTGTTATTAATTATCAACTTCTTTCCATTGTGGTAAGAGAAGATACATTGTATGATTTCAATATTTTTGAATTTACTAAGATTTGTTTTGTGACTTAACATATGGTCTGTCCTGGAGAATTATCCATGTGCACTACAGAAGAATGTGTATTCTGCTACTGTTGGATGATGTGTTAGGTCTAGTTGGTTTACAGTATCATTCAAGTCTTGTATTTCCTTATTGATCTTCTGACTAGATGTTCTATCCATTATCGAGAGTTGTGTATTAAAGTTTCCTACTATTAATGTAGAGCCATCAATTTCTTTCTTCAAATCTGTCAAATCTGTCAGAAATTGACAAATCTGTTGATTTCTCTCTTCAAATCTGTCAGTATACTTCTTATATTTTGGGATCTGCTGCTAAGTGCATATATATTTAAATTGTTACACCTTCCTGTTGAATTATCCCCTTTATTATATAAAATGACCATCTTTCCCCCTCATAACAGTGTTTACTTAATGTCTATTTTATCTGATATTAATATAGAAACTCCAGCCCTCTTTTGGTCATTTCTTGCATGATATATATTTTTCCATCCTTTCACTTTCACCCTACTTATGTCTTTGGATTTAAGGTAAACCTCTTGTAAATAGCATATAGTTCAGTGTCCTGGTTTGCATCTTTTGTGGACCCCAGAAAATTATATTCTTAAGCTAACCCATTCCTGTACATGTAAGCCTATTGTATGTAGGATCTTTTGGTTAGATTCAGTTAAGGGACCTTTTGATTAGATTGCTTTAGTTAATGGCCTTTGATTAGATTGTGGGGCCCAGGGTAGATCTTAATCTTCTTACTGGAGTCTTATATAAACTGAGAACTTTCTGTGAAACAAACAGGGAAAGAGAGCTGCCATTTTTACCCTGCCATGTGAAAGAAGACTCTAGGATTTCCTACAGCCACAAAAAGACAAAGAAACCCCAAAAGGATAAGAGAGAGGCCAGAGGCTGGACTCAGCAGAGCAGCTTGAAGCTGAAGAGATGAGACCTGGGGAGAGACAAGCCATATGCTGGATCACCTGCAGCTGCGCTCAGGGGGAAAGTGAGCCTGGAAGACAAGGAAGAGTCTGGCCACCATTTTGCTTTGCCATGTGGCAGGAGTCCAGGATCTGCCAGCAGCCAACTTTTTGTGAGACAGCATCTCTGATGATGCCTTGATTTTCACAGCCTCAGAACTCAAGATTTTACCCTAATAAATTCCCATTGTAAAAGACAATCCATTTCTGGTATATTTGCATTGGTGGCCTTTAGCAAATTAAAACATTGGATCATGGTTTTTTATCCATTCTGCCAATCTAGGCCTTTTGATTAGGGAGTTTAATCCATTTACTTTAAAA